>WIPJ01000487.1:283033-294896 GCA_018155075.1 Cassiopea andromeda
ATTGTCATTAATAGTTTTTAAAAGCCGAATTCCATACAGAAAGGCCTGAATGGAGAAAAATCGAATGAATCTAACGATCACTTCTGTCGACCAAAAAATTACAATGCATTATAATTACAATATTTCAAAAAGTCAAATGGCAAAGATTTTGCATTTTTGAATTTAAAGAGTGAAAGAACGTAACGAAATTTCAAATTTCATTGAACGAAAATCTAAAGAACATCTTAGTCTATTTTTTAAAGTAAGTGGATATTTAAAAATGAGTTAAAAATTCTACTTTAAACACTAAAACGGGTCATGTTACTTAAAACAAATTACTTCAAACCCTAGAGCACTAGATCCAAATCAATAGGGGTGAAAAGGTGGAATCCATTACCAGCTTGCCCTAAGTGACTCAGATAAACATGAAAATAAGTAGATTCAAAAACATTTTCAATAAACATTCGTCACTTAACAAATAATTTAGCTACCTTGTCCCATCTCTGTTGTAGTTCACAGCAGAAAGAGGAAGCATAATACTGCCCAAAATGACAGCTTATCCTGAAAAATACGTTTGATGATTTTAAAAATTGACGGAAACAAGTACATGACATTAAGATTTGTCAAAGACAAAGGAATTAGCCTCAATATTGAGTAGTAACTGAGATCTACGTCACCACTTAAGTCTCTATGCTCTTTTTATCCCTTCATCATCGTACAATATGTAAAGAATTTCTGCTCAAAGCAAATTAAAAACTCACGTACTGGGTGATCTTATGTGAATCATAGGAGCCTTCCAGCCGTTGTAAAGCCACTAAAACACTCTCTTTTGCGTACACTTCTGGCTTGTGACCTAAAGCACATTTCAGCATACAATTCATAAAGACCATGAATCCAAGCTACAATGACATACTTAAGGATTAAGCAAACATTGCTTGAATTTCGAATATCTCGGGACATCAAAACGGTGATATCAAAATGTAGCAACATGAAAGGTTTCTTTCTTTCATCACTCCTACCACAAAACTCTTTAGAGTAGGGGTTGTCCAGCCCCATGAGCCGGAGTTCATAAAAACCATAAAATCTAGCTACTTTATAGCAATCATCAAATCAATTCATCTCTAAAGCTTAAATAATATTTATCTCTTGAATATTATGTCACTCTAAAAAGCTCTAGGAAGCATGGAGCCTTTTGTGGAACAAAATTATGAATGCAAACCCTAGGATTTACTTTGATGTAGTAAAAACTTTATTAAAGGAAAATTGCAAAATGGTTTATTTACCGACAGATGAAAAGTCAGGAAAATCAGCATCAATATCAGAATAACAGCTTCTCAGATTGCTTCTAACCTAGAATCATCATAGAAAAAGGGATGTGGAAAAAAGGAATCTGCAAAAGCAATGATCAAAATACATGAAATCCAATACGTCGATGATGGAACTTATGAATTAAATGGATATTGACCATATGCTAAACTCAAGATAACAAAAAAGACAAGAGTCAAGAGGTCACAGCTTGAGATTGATTAATAAAAGTATAAATCTAACTGAAGCTCATTGAACTTGATTTCAGTCAATAAGCATAATTATTTGTCACGAAGACTTTCCGCAGAAAAATCAATGAACACAAGATATTTCCCATAAACATTTTCGGCCGTTAAAAGCAAAGCAAAATAGTAATTATGAGAAACATGCAAGAAATCAAATGAATAATTGTATAAATAGTAATTATGTAATCATCATACATTTACAATGGATCCAGAATCATCAAATCTCTCAGAAGGTGGCGGTAATCCAGGTACAAGGGTAGGTGCTAAAATTGGTAATGCTGATTTCTTCACATTTGCTGGATTTGAATCTCTGCGTGCATTACTGTCAATCCCAAGCTAAAAATGTTAGCAAAATATACCGAATTTAGGACAATGATAAAAATCAGAACCCTTCAGAAACAATCTTTTCAAAAGAAAACTTATAGCAGTGTGTTCAATAATAGTTAGAGTAAGCGATTGACCATGAATAGTAGGCGGCTGTGTTCCATCGATTATGCCACACATTATGTGCAAATTTTTACGCCACTTTAAAGTCAAAGTAGACGGCAGTTGAAGCAGAAGTAGCCGGCGATAAATCGCTGGTAGCTGCCTGCTATTGAAAACCCCTGTTAGTGCAAACTTTATTTCAATAAAACTATAATTTATCACCTTATCATCATTTAAATATTTACATAATTTTCAAAAATGCAATCATTGTCTTCCACCTTAAGAAGTATTGCTACTGTTTATGCCTAATTCCTATTGCAATACGTCATCACTAACAGCGCACTTCATGAACCTTTTAGATCAGTTTCATAATGAAAAGAGCACAAGGGCTTTCTCACACAGTACCTGCCCACCATCGGCTCTTCCCCATGCAAGCACCTGCCCCTCTGCATCCACACAAACGGTGAATTCGGAACCAGCTGCAATTGATCGAATAAATCTCCTTGACAACGCCTTAACCGGCCGTGGTGTGTTCTAGAGCAAGAAAGAAACAGATGCTTGAAAAGAAGGTATGCTATGAGAATTGAGAATGAATTTAGAGGCATACAATGGACATCAATGTATTTTAAAGGGTACGCTTTGTCAATAATTTCCCAAAAATCTAAGATCTTGGCAGAGGGATACTACTGAAGGAGTGTTAAAATACAACTTTACTGAAAAGACGCTTTGTCAATCATACCAATCATACCAATCATATCAATCATACCTTTGCCAATCTTACAAACAAATCACTGGCCTCGCAAAACCACTTAACTACCTAGTTAGGGTCATATGGTGGAAAAGGAAATCACTCTGCGGTCTGATGGATAAAAATGGGTTCTTTAAACTCCAACAGCTCTACATATAGTATATGAATACTGTTGTGTGATTGTGTGCACCCGTTCGTAGCCATGATTAGTTGCATGTGTGCTTGTGTTATAAATGATTGATACCTGATCTGTTTTGCTATAATGTCCTAGCTGTCCACAATCATTGCATCCCCATGTGTACACTTGTCCAGTCGACGTAAGTACGACATAGTGCCAGTTTCCAACGCTGATCTGTGAAACAGTTAGTTAATGCAGCATTAGGTAAACACTACTGGGCAAAATAGCATAGAGCGGTGAGACAAAATGCTAAATGAGTTACTTCTATATTCAAAATGCATTTATAAAATAAAACTCAAATAACAAAAATGCCAGATGAATACTTGTGCAATTGGTTCTGGAAGACGAAATGGCAACTCTTCAGGGTAATATTTGTGACTTAAATCTACAGCGACAGTGCTTGCAATTTGGCGGCCACTTGAAGAACTATCGGCTTTCTAAAAAATGCAAAGATTATCAAGTTTATGAAGAAAAATCATGGTTTTGATCAGCAACAAGTATGGGAATTAATAAAATAAGAAGTTTACTAGTGGAAAATTTTGGGCTAAGTCTTCTATTTTATGATATAAAAAGCGAAAAGGTGTGATGCACACATGGCTTTTGAAATAATTTTCCAGCAGAAATTTAGACGAATAACATATAATGTAGTTCAAGCCATCCATCTTCTCAAAAATAGAAGGAAATTCTGGCAAATAAGAACTCTATATATTAGGGTAGCAATAGAGCATAATCTAGATTCCCTCAAAATCTGAAATTTTCAAAATGTTGATTATGAAAGTAGCTTTAACATACAGCACAAATATGAAATTGTCTGTAGTTTCTTCCCCATGAGTAGATTGTACGATCTTCTGACAAGGCAATCTAATAAATAAATTCACAACCTCAAATTTGTAAGAATCCGATGGATGATACTAAACGTAAAGCAACATTGAAACGAATTGAAGCTACAACCTTTTGAACAAAAAATTTGATGTAATTAAAATCTTCTGCATCTTTTTGGTGATCCATTCTGCCATGTTCCTGATGTTTAATTTCTCAGAAAGTATAGGAGGAACAGTTTGCACCTTTTGATCAGGTTCAACTTTAATTTTAAAATTATCAGTTTGACAAACAGACACAAAATATAACGACAAGGTATTACTGTTTCAAATGCTCCACATGCTATGAAGTAAATTGGTTCATTTATCAATGTTTTCACAATCTTTGGTGTGGACATTTTCGTATTTACTCCAATTCCCAACTGGCCATAGAGACCTGTCATCAAAACACCATGGATTTTAAAAGAAAACATAGATAACAATCCTCAAGGCAGTTTGCATGCATTTGGTTTCTAAGCAATCATGCATCATCTAGGATTTAGAGTAGAGACAGAAAGGTATAGTGTTGGTGACATGGAAATGTAATCAACAATATTTGGCTTAGCTCCTAAGCAACAAATCTGAAATAAACAGTACTGACATAATATGGTTGCAATAAATAAACTGAAGGTAATGAATGAGATAACTGGAATTGAGCAAAATGAATGAAGTGAAGTAATAGCAATACCTGCACCAAATGTAAATATATAACCCTGAAAAAAGAATGACATCATGATAATAAAATAAGGCAAAAACACAAACATTCCAGTGAGCAATATCAGTGTAAAACTATCAAAGCAACTCACAAACGCAAATATATTTGAAAATGATTCACAATGCTTACTGCTCATCTCTTATCAAATATTTGCGAAAGGTTTTGAAACTTGCAGATAACAAACCTTAGCTGACAAAACAACGCTGTGCGCATGTCCAGCAGCAACTTGAACAGCCTTTTGGGAATTAAGCAATGCAACGTTAACCGGTATTTTTGAGTTCTCAGCTGAATGAATACCAAGTTGTCCATGAATACCCCAACCCCAAGCCCATACTTTATGATCACCATCAATTGCAAGGGTGTGATAATGGCCAGCTGCAATGGCAAGGACGTTCTTGGGGGTTAATTGAGAAATGAGACATGGCCTGCTCCTTCGTCGCGTATCACCAACGCCAAGCTAAGGAGGAGGAAGATAAATATTCTACTTACGCTCATGGAATAATACTTTTTGAATCTTACGAATGGGAAATATAGAGGCAAAAATTAAATCACTAAACAAACAGCAGAAACTACATGCAAAATGAAAATATCTCAAAGAGTGTTTGTACAGACCTGGCCAAAATTATTGAAGCCCCATGAATAAACCTAATCAAATACAGAAGGGAACAAACTATAGAAAGGAAGAAGAATTCAACTTATGAAGTACAAGATGAATATTTTGATAAAACAAAACTGAAGAATTTCAAATTTGCTAATTCATTTATTTACATCAACCACAAAACACACGATGCACAATTATTAAAAGTGAGATTGTATTGCATAAAGTCCTCATTAAAGACAAAAATAGCACCTAAGCAAACTGACGTCAGAACGTACCCCTTCCTTGCATACTGCGATTGTATGTGCAGCCCCACATGCTACAGATAGAACCTGAAGCCTAAAAAATGCAAAAGAATTGTTTACAAGCGTTTCAGAGAATCAAAGTGGCGCCATCAACCTCCAAGTGCCAAGTTACCGAAAAAACAAAAAAATAAAATTGAAAGGGAAAATGAAATTCCAAATACCCATGCATATGTAGACCTTCAACTCTAAATGGAACTGAGATGCCCTTTTCTTCAATGATATCACCATGCCCTAGTCTAAAATTATACGCAAAAAGATTACTTTTATTGAAAAAGTACAGTTAAACACTCCATACATGTCAAATATACCAAACCATTCAGAATGCAACATAAAGATAGAGAAACTATAAGCATTAATTACAAAATATGATCTGACAGATAAAAAAAGTCAGTTATACTGACCAAAAATAAATTAGAATTGGAAAAAATATAATAGAAATAAAGCCATATGACTATATAGAATAATGCATCAAAAAAAGAAAAAAATTTCGAGGGAGAGAGAGAGAGTATAGTACACCTGTAAGAAAAAGCATGATGAAATCGCGTAAAATAAGAACCACTAGAACAATTGAAATCAAACCTTCCATGAGTTGATCTGCCCCAAGTGTATATGTCATTTTCATTTGAAATGTGAGCAATGTGATTCCTTCCACAATCGAGTGTTTTTACTTCAATCTTTGAATCACACTCAAGGCTCCTTGCACTTAACTGAAATCAGAAGCTAAATCAGTCATAACTAAAATCAATTGAAGCATTAGCTATATAACTGTTAGGAATATCCAGGATGTCAGCAATTAAAGTGAACACAATATTTAGCAAATCGATATCTCATCAAATTTCCGCATTTCCTCAAAATTCTTTACGAAAAAAATAAATCAAAACAGTGCCATAACCACTATTCTAACCACCAATTACCCATTACTTGACATCAACTGACAAAAAGCAACAACAATTTACTACGAAAATTAGACACATGAGAAATTGCATAAAAAGCATTAAAACATGGTGATTTTGTGATGAGAACTTCAATGAAAACTTCAAAATAATACGCACTGTCCTTCCTCTTCGCAAAGATGATGAACTGTAATTTCCACCTCGATGCCTACAACATTGGTGAAAGAAAGCAGAACATTGTCATTGGAAAACTAACCATGCAAAACAAGCCAAAGGAACATTTGCTGCTGCTGTATTTTGAAATGCAACATAAACCGATAAAGGAGGCACAGAGAAAATTCAATGAACTCATTACCTTTCTGGATTTCTAGTCAATGGTCCCCTTTTGGAATTCAATACTATTATTGTCTTCAGAAAAAATTCAAATATTTCTGTAGTTGTTGGAATATCATTAAGATCCTATGGCAAAAGTTAATATTTAACTTAAATGAGTTTTGTCATGGTGTAATTAGGAAGTACACATTTCAAGACAGTTTGTTAGAAACATGTACAAATATGCTCAACACTATCGTTTGAGTCGCACTTGCACAAATTCAAATAAGAAAGTTCAAAATGCTATACTAATCAGAAAATCCATCTTTGATATCATTAATATATGTGTTGTCTGATGGAAACAAAAGCAAAATTCAACTAAATCCAAGACAACTATTTGAGGTAACATAAAAGAAATGCATTAAACTGCTGCATTACCAAAAGAGATTCTGAGCCTGATGACGACGTCAATGAAACCATAGAAACACTCCTGAAAAAGAGAGTCTTGTGTCAATTGAATTCAGTAATATTCCATAAAGATGAACGTTTTTAAGGCCAAACTACAAGCAGAAAGAAGGCAAAATCCTGAATGTGTGGCACATGAATAACAATCAATCAATCAATCAATCAATCAATCAATCAATCAATCAATCAATCAATCAGAGACTCAGCACTTCAATATTAAATCAAGAAATACCTCTTGAGCACAACACTTTCAGCCTTCTCCAAATAAGGCTTTATGAATGATCTTGATGGATCAAACAATCTTGCAATTTGCAACAATGAATTTTCATCGAGATCCAGCAAAATTGAATCAAGTTGACGGATGAAAGACTTCGTTACATCAGGCTACAAAAGTGAGACTAACCTCAATTGCTGCAGAAAATGTGAAAGCGAAATATGTATAGAGCGGAAGACGCCCCTATCATCTAAACATACACACCAATAAACAATCTTTTTCTAGCACAATCAACAGTATCAATAGCAAATGTAAAAGAAATGAAATTGCAAAAAATTCATGAAATTCTGCATGGTTTTGAAGTCTGTATACCACAAGATATCACGGAAAATTAGTTTGATAATGAAAACAGCAAAGAAACTGCTGGAAAAGAAGTTGCGTGCTTAGCTCACATGCATAAGTAGGAACTTCACGGCTTCTTCCGGCTTCATCAATGCAACAAAAGCACCATTGTCAGCTTCACAGACCACTTCACCAAAACCACGATCAAGTAGCATATTTTGAATTGAGATTGACAGATTGTACAGCCCACGTGACGCACACAAGTCAAGTGCCTCTTTGATAAGACCTTTTGTCTAAAGAGAAAAATAAGTGATAATAAATGAAATGAGACTATAAAGAATTAATATAAAGAATTAAATAATGAAAATATGGCAATTGAAAATCACTGATAATTTAATGAATGAAAGCCAAAATCCAAATTCTACTAAAAACTGTTGACGAAACTTAAGTTATTCAAAACGAAAAGAGTTGTAATCAACAAAAGAATTGTTTGAAAAAAAACTACGCATAACATGAAAATAAGGAAGTGAAGTACCTTTGCAACTTCAAACAGTTTGTCCATCATACTATGATCAGCAAGGAGTTCCATTGCAACGTTTGGATCGTAATCAAAATTGTCACGTAAGAATTGCCTAACAAAATAGAAATATTATGAAAACAATAAATCTTATTTGAAATACTCATTTAAACTATTAGCAGTTATCCATTAGCATAGATATGTAAATATCTCATTCTGCTGCAATGGCTATTAGACCCCCCCCAAGAATCCACCAATATTTCGATTGAAATTAACACTCAAATCAAACTACTAGGCCGATGAAATATTGAATATCTTATGAATCTACTTCAACGCCAAAGTAACAACAACAACAACTGATTAGTGTGCTTACATAAAATAGCCAACAACTGTTTTTTGAAATGTAGCCGAATGATGCTTCTCAAGAACCTGAAAATTGACGAGTAACATCAGAACCGATGTATGCAAATACATGACAATATATGCAAAACATGGAGAATGGCCAAAGCCCATAATGAACTACTCCAAAAGTATTAGGTTATCATTTTTGCATGGGTTTATGTCAATAGTTGACCATTAATCCGTGAAGGAAACATCTTCTTATCAAGACCATCATGCATTTGGGCCAATATGTCAAGCAACTCATTCAATTACCAGATGAATAGCTAAACTCAAAACTTCATGATCATGAATAAGCATTATTCTCACTTGTTCTGCATAGCACGCTACAGCCATGTCCGCAAGTTTTTTCCTATCTTTCGATGAAATACTACCAGGACGTTTAAGGGTCTATAAAATGATTGCAACTTTCAAAAATAAATGGTTGACTCTCTGGCATTTGAATTAAATACTATGATATATAAATATCATAAACGCATTCCAAACGTAAAGCAGCTGAGACAAAATAAGAAAAATAACTTTCTACCATTCTAGTAGCTTGTGTGATAATTTACTAATAAACTGATTCAATTATGAGTCTGTAATCAACAAATTTACACATAGAGAAAAGAATCACCAACTCATGACAGCAAACAACTTCAACTCAACACCGCAATTTGCAATAAAATATAAAAATATAACCTAAAACAATGATGATAATGATTATGACTACAATAATGATAATAACATTGGATCCAACTCAAGAAGTGAGCTGTAATGCAAGCAATTCAACAAGTAGGAAGATTCAGGTAGCCTGAATTTTTTATTCGCCTGGCTTTACAATACTTCTTTAACCCGCAGATCCTCAAGATGGGCTTTTCTCATCTCCCACTTAGCCTCAATTGGATGTCACCCGAAGTAAGGAACAATCATTAGTGTGATGATGCTGCCAAACCTCAGAATTGACTAAAGATTTAGGAAAAGCAAAAACCTAACCAAAAAATTTAATACATCAAATGTGCATAATGAATTTAATAATTTTATGACAAACTTGCTTACAAAAGAAAATGTAAGTTACCAACCTTCGTAATAAAGATAAGTGCATCAGTTACTGAAGCAAATCGCAGTAAGTTATTGGCTCTCCTGATTGGGGGACACTAATGATAGAAATTGATTAGAAAACTAAGAGATAATAAAAAGAACGTATTCAGTAAAAACAGTAAAACTATAAATACATAAAGCAAAAATAGGTAAGCAAAACGACCCACAAAATAAGAGATGAACAAACTAAAAATTCTTAATGGAAGCAACAGATAAACTTTAAAAATAAAGCAAGAGATAAGAAGCTAGATGCGAAAAAAGAAGGAAACAAATAAACTAATACAAAGCTCATTGAATACGAGAGGTAAAATAAAGGCAACCCATAACAACGTTTTTTGACAATTGGCTGTGCTTTAGTAGACCTGCTCGACACGATTAAATTAGAAATTCAGATTCGCCTTCTAAATAATCCGGTCACCTTACAACTTAGGAGAGTAGGTCGCTGATACCAAATAGAAATTCTTCTCACTTTCCAACACAACTCATTATGTAATTTTCTGAGTTAACAACAACAACAATAATAATGTGCATCAACATAAAAAACATATGCAGAGTTAATACACACTTTAAAAGAAAATAATCCCCTGCTTTTCCCTGACTGTCTGGGTAAAAAAATGATACTTTTTCTCCTAACCTAGGATGCAAAAACCATATTTTCCTTGATCCTAATGACTAGGTACTACACAAAAATAATAATTTTGACAGTCCGAAAACATGTTAAAACAAGCATGAATCGTCTTGGAATTAGAAATGGCACCAATTGCCATTTCTAATTCCAAGACGATTCAAGATTAGAGGAATAGAGGTTACAAAAATTCTTCCCTTGAACTTTCCCAGACCATTAAGCTTTCTAAAAAAAACTCCCTGCTTTTCTCGACCTACCAAAATTTTGATAATTGTCTCCCTGACTTTCCAGGCTGTATGAACCCTAATACATGTGAATATAAAAAATGAAACTACAATTTTAAAGTCATTGCAAACATGAAACAAATTGAATTGAAAAGAATCTTCTCAAACCTCTGAAAGGTTATAAAATTTTGTGGCAGCTGATAAATCACCTTCTTGTAATCGCTGTTCGGCCACCAGCTGTCAAAATTCAAAACACGTTAAGTTGACAAGAATATATCTGTAAATTATACTGTTCTTTCAAACCACATCAAAACATCCCTTTCTAATAAAGCTAGCATCAATTAAAACTACTAAAATTCAAAATCCTAGAAACACAAGGTTATATTTCTTTTTGAATTAGAAAGTGTCACTTCTGTACATTAGATTATCCTAAACAATATTTGTTTTCGGAAAATATAGGTTTACATTTTTGCAAGGATAATCAATTTTCAGCCATCACCTTTCAAGGCAGGGAATTTCAACCAACTGTTTTAGCAGATGAAAGGCAGCTATCAGGTCTTTCAAGAATGTAAGAAATTTAATTTCATCAATACTGTTCTGCGCATGAAACGCTCTCTATATGTCTTTTTGATCAAGGAAACGAATCTAACCTCATAGAGATACTGAACATTCAGGTTAAGAGTTATACCCAACGCCTCTGCGGCTCCATTTTCAGTACTGCGGCACAATTCAGTGAAGTAATGTTCTGGTGATATTCTGCATGTAAATAAAAAAATGGCAGCATGATGGCTATTATTTGCATTCTAAACAACAATTCAAGAATCACGAAAAAAGAAACAAGATTTATGATGTCAATATGGTTTGAATATTAAAAGCAAAAAACTGGCAAAGTAAACTCAGTATATTTATTATAATCTACTTAGCAATTTCTGTAAAAAATAACTGCTGCGTAAATTATTATTTTATTTGGCTCCAAATAAAGTTGAAATGAAAACCCAATGGTATAGCTGATAAACATGATAAAGAAGACCATGTGATGTCATTGTCAAAAATGCACCTTGGTTGGCATTCCATTATTCCTCCATCAGTAACAATGGTGCATAACGGCATTGAAACCTGGTCTTTCATCCCACGTGAATGAGGAAACAATGTATTCCATTGAGATGGTCGCTCAAATGATGATGAATAGACAGCAAGGACAGATTCAGATTGGAACAACGGAAAGCATTGTACTTCTGCTCTGTACTCTGATTTCTAAAACAAGGTGCCACGCATGTCAATAAATACGAGGCATGGCAAAGGGGGTAAACATATACTATGAGATCAGGGACGTGCCGAAGTAGGGGGTTGGGGCCGTCACACCACCCCATTTTTACTGAGGTCGTAGGTAATTCTATAGGTTGCTGGTAAAAGCTTGCGTTGCAATCATAGCACGT
>WIPJ01000488.1:10051-25414 GCA_018155075.1 Cassiopea andromeda
TTTTGAATTTTTGAATTATATTCTCTGTATATCTTGCGTTTTTCGTCAGTATTGAGCCCTCGAGCTTTAATAATTCGTCTTTTTTCTATTTCTAAAAGAGTTTCATTCGTCATCCACGGATTTTGGGTTTTCTTCTTCTTAGCAATTGTTTGTTTAGCAATATTCTGGATATTCCTTTTTCCTTCTTCCCATAACTCATTAGGAGCCTTCGATTCTTCGCATCTCAATAGAGCTTCGAATTTATTTGTGATCTGGATTCTATATTTGTTGTCAATTGATGTTAAATCTAATCGTAATGGAGTTGGTCCTTGGTTTATTTTTTCAGACGAACTTTAATTTGAGATATGAGCAGCTGATGGTCAGTATTACAATCAGCCCCAGGAAGTGTCCTTGTGTCTTTGACACTGCTTCTCCACTTGAACGATATGGCTATGTGATCAATTTGATTACGAGTTTTTCCGTCAGGAGATGTCCATGTATATAAGCGTCTCGGGTGGTGTATAGAAAAGGTGTTCGTTATTGCCAGATTATTTGCTTTACAAAAGTCAACATATGCATCTCCTCGATTATTTCTTTCCCCTAATCCATGCACTCCGTGTGTTTCGCAGCTATGCAATGCCTTTCCAACTATTGCATTTGTGTCACCCATTAAAATTTTTATGTCTCTATTTGGTATTGTTTCTAACGTCTCTTGTAAGCTATCGTAAAATCCGTCCATGTCCTCTTCACTGGCATTACTTGTCGGTGCATAGTATTGAACAAGACTTAAATTTTGTGGTTTTCCTTGAAGTCTCAACTTGATTATTCTGTCTGATACTGGAGTGTATCCTATAAGGGCGTCCTTTATTTCTTTAGTGAGTATGACTGCAACTCCTTGGCTGTATCCAGAGCTCTTCCCAGAATATATAACAAGATTATTATCTATAGTTGTAAAGCTGCCACTGTCATTCCAATTGGTTTCACTTATACCAAGAATTTGGATGCTATTTCTGTCTATTTCTTTGCAAATAGTCCCTAGCTTACCAGCTTGCTTCATTTTCCTAACATTCCATGCTCCAATTCTTAGGTCTGATCTGAGGTTTACAACGTGTCTAGCATGAATATGAATAGGAGTATCTCCAGTAGCCCATTTTTCATTGCCAGCCTGGTCAATCACTGGATAACATGCCCCTTGGTAACCCGCGCGACGGGCAATGCGGTATGAGAAATTAGTTTTTCGACTCATTTAGAGGTGTGGACAGGAGCTGACAATAAGTAAAGTAGAGGCCCCTAAGTTCTTTCTTTACTCGCAGTTCCAACTAACGAGGATGAAGATCCCTGCCGTTTGTAGAGTTGAACTGAACATCCGCCAGGCATCAGCTCTGCACATGCCACTCATACGGACTATAATGTATGATACCATAATGCAGAATCCACTGCCCTGCTTCCAGCAGCTTCACTTGTAACCCCAAGTCGGGACCCTTCCAGGTGCTATCACTCCGGGTCAGAGTAAACCTGGGAGCAATAGTAACTGAGGGGTAGCTCCATATTCCCCAAACTTCAAAAGGTCCCCCTTCCGAGGCTTACTACCGGATGCAGTTTAATGTCATACCCAGGACAATAGGTATCAATACGAGGCAAAATCCCCCAAAGCGCAAGTCGGTTCGGTTCAGTTTGCGTCAGTGGATTGGTTGCTTTTATCTCTATGGTTGCTTTAGCATTGTGCCTGCGCAGTAAACAACTATTTAAACTTGCAGCAGCTGGAACGTTAAATTTAATTTTCATTTAAGGTCATTAAATTTTCATACTTAAATAGACTATGGGTCCACACCCCACTACATCCCACAATTCCTGTTTTATTGTGATATGAAGCGATAGTGAAACATATTTTGAAATCCTATTTCAATCAACTTCCCTATTAACAAATGATTTACAGTCACTTTTAAAGAGTTCCAAAGGACGATGAAAACGGCATACCATTGTTTAGCGTATTTTTAAAAGTACGTTTGATGGGTGATAATACTTGAAGGGAGACAATGGTTTATATTATAAAACACAAACTTTTCATTCTCTATTGGTCAGCCTCATTGGTAATCAAATTAAATCTCGTCATACTGCTATGATTACCAGATTGCAGAGTTCCACGTGCTTAGACTCTCTGATGAAATCAAATTTCCCTTTTCAAACTGTCCTCATATCCCACAATCAAGCGTCTTATAATGAAGTCCTTTTACATACTCAGTTAATCATTTCCGCTGTTCATTTTACTTTCCTATGCACATTTTCTTAAGAGTGCAGGTGTCATGACATATGTTTCCGCTTTTTTCAGTGTCTCTCTGCCTAAATGCGAACAGTTTTTATCAATAATTAAGTTAGACTCTTTACAGGTATAGTATAAATTAAGGTAACTGTAAGTGATCTAACTCATTTACAAAACCATTAACGTTGGTTTATAAATTGCAAAAAGGATAACACGCGAGGATTAAATAGAGCTCTCAACTTCTCAAACTTGTTCATAGCTGACTGAGCATTCGTTTCAATAATGTTAGCAGTACACCTATTGGTATTTACACTAGTCCTTTACATAGGAGGCTATTCGTCCTTTCCATTAGCACGAAAGAGATTGGATTCTTGGAATAAAGAGCCCAGACAATGGGACACGACTTGCAGTTACTGGAGATGGTCTAAATGTCGTGGAAAAGCAAACAGAGAAGCAAAGGCAAGATTATGATTTCAAATAAAGCATCTACTTGCTGCCACCTTGTTTCTCTATCATTACTTTATTTACTATCATTATTTCATTATCATTATGTATATATATATATATATATGTCATATATATATATATATATATTATATATATATCATATATAATGTATGAAGCATCGTCATAAGTAGCTAGTTAATGCTGATTGGACACGATGCGGCACATTTTGACATATGATTAATGATATATATTTAATGCAGTTCATAATGTACTATTTATGATGTGATGTGTTAAGATATGATAAGAATCGATATCAACTTCCACGGTGATTACAGATATGCAACTGATAAGATGACCACAGGGAACCCCACATTTTGTAGTCTTAGGTAAAAACAGTGCTATATGGAACTGCATTAATATGGTTTGCTTCGTGCTGTGGCAAAACCAGACTTACAGATACAGAACCACACAGCACAGTGTAGCAATGTCGGAGGGGTATAGGTCAGCCAGTGCCGAACTCTGTAACCTTTTATCTAGTCATACATTTTATGGTATTTGATCCTGTATCGCAACTTGCCGTTGATTAACTTCTCTCTAAGAAAGAGCCGAATGAATTTTTTTTGGGTGATGTCACGAACATACACCCCTCCTAGTTTGTGCCCCCGTATAAATGATACACTTATGTCTATTATTCCATTCCCATGGATGCCTTTTCCACGTAGTCAGAATTAGCTATTAAAATATAATAATTGTGGCCTTGGATTCAGCTTTCTAATAATATGATAAGAGTTGCAAAGGTCGCTTGGAAGCAAAGTGAATACTGCTCCATAAACCAGATCATAAAAAGCAAAAGATATCATTCAGCTTAACCAGATATTTCTGTCATAGAAGTAGGAAAGCCATATTATGTCAAGTATTGTGTTGCTATCACGTCCATTTTTCACTTGATATACAGAAAGAGCTATGGAGAAGGACTGAAGAATTAAAAGAGTTTTTGAAGCTGCACAGAGATGGAATTCTGCAGCCAGACATTAAAGCAGAGAGCAATGCTGTACAACAAAATGTCTACCAGAATCGAGAAGAAAAGGTTATTAGAAGAGAATTAGCTGAACATATTCTGGGAATCTTGTATAAAAAAATTCCTGGAAACGATAAATGAAAACAGCTTTCTATTTTACTTTGCAATTTTGCTTTTAACATTATATTACCTGCTTGCTTTTTAAAATATTAGTGGTTTCCCATTTACTATCACGATAAATGTGTTCTTCCAAGAGTACTATCTCCGATTCTCTAATTCTTGCTCAATAAAATGGAGCATAAAATATTCTCACTTTTACTCTTCAGTTTTCTTCTTTTACATTCCTGTCAGGCTTAACAGGAAGAAGAACTTTTTTCATGGTGCAAACGAATGAGTGTTTGTACGAAACTACGTGTCAAACAGCAAACCTAGAAAAGTTTTTGTAATTTGTTCTCTTTTCTAAGTTGTTAAAGGTCTGTTCATTGCAACCTGATAGCTATGATGTCATATCTTAGCTTTATTAATATAACCTAATTGATTTGAAATTTAGACATAATATCTGTATTTTGAAGACTGTATTACAAATCACCATGCTGATTAGCGATTAGTCGATAAGGTTTACCTGGGTGTTAGTCAACTCTACCAGACATTGTAGTTTTCAATGTTATGCTTAATGCAGACTACTGCAGATGTTTTGTGAAGGACATATGTATAAGATGTTAGATCTTGATTGCTCAGCTTCTCAAGTGAAGATTACAAAGGGAAAGTCTGATGCATGATAGGACAGAATGTTTGTATTCTCTGGTAGCAGAATAGTTTCACGATAAACGTGTAGTGCATAACTGACCCGGTTCACTGTAAAATTAAAAAATTTTGTTAGAAAGTGTTTAAGTGGTGCAAAAAAGGTCATTGTGACCCGGATAAACAAGCAATTTGGTTGAGGATGACGAGGACTTATGCAGAGAGCAATTTTCTTCTGGTTGAAAAGGGCGTATAGAGCATCTCTACTGCTTTCCAATACACGAAGCCAACATTTAGGGAAAGTAAATAGGATAACTAATTGAATTTTCACTTAATTCTAAATGAACGAAAAGGCCTATTGAATTTTAGTTCTTCAATGTCATCCGCCAAGTTGTATGAATAAAACAGGCACAAACCGGAGGTAATGTTTTTAATTTAAAAAAATTCTCATTCATTTCGGTTTTATCATCATTTCACTAAGCAACATGGCTGATTCTTTACTTTATACAAATACGCCCTCATTTCAAAATGGCATCGTCTATGCATGCCTCCTTTCATCATTTTAACAATGTTTCCTATTTTGCATACGATTAAGCTTTTCAAAAGAATTGTTTTTCTGCTGATAAGGAAGGCTCAACAAATGAGTAACGGTCTTGACTTTGCCATTCGTTGCTATTCCATTTGGCCTATGCTTCCATCAAGATACAAAATACACGCTTTTTAATAAGAATATCATTATTTTGCCTGAGCCTCAATTTTCTTAACTTTTCCCGAAATTGAGCCTGAGATTTTCTTAAATTTTTCTTTACTTTTACTGAAATAAACTGACTAGAGTGGTTTACACTTTCGTTAATAATATTGTATACTTGAATTTGAATTCTATCTTTAACATTTTGCATGCAATAATGATGAAATACCGATTTTTGGCCTATAAAAACACTATATTTTGGAAATTGAGCCTCGTGATTTTCTTACGATTTTCTTAAGATTATGAAGATTTGAGCCTCATTTTCTTATAAACTTTTTTCTTATAAAAAAACGTGTATTGAACTTAGTACCAACCGACTTTTCTTGTTGTTGCTGCTGCTTATGATGATGATGACAACGATTATGGGTATCCTAAAATTCAGGAATTCCATAATAAATCAAACCTTGAAATCATGAAGCAATAGATGCTACAATTGTAATTATGAGGTGAATAGGAATACTACAAAAACGTGCACATATCCCTCCATTTCTTTACAGGTAAACTTACAATGCTAGCATTCAAATTTTAAATTGCATAAAAACCATTTGACATTAGAGAAATTTGTATGCTTTACGTTTGTATATTCAGCTGAGAGCCTGAAAATGACCTGTCTCTTGTCGTTGAAAAGCATTTACTATGTTTTATGTGCTATGATATTTTGCTGATTTTAAGTTAGATTGAAATATTGCAGCCTCTTCATTAATCTAGAATATCGAATAAGTATTAACCTTTCAATTTGTGGGTAGAATTTGGAAAAGCCAGTTGAAAGACAGTTGTTTTTGAAGATTGCTGAAATGACAGTTGTTTTTTAAAGAACAGCGAAAAATGACAGTAGCTTTTGACGATCAGTGAAATGGTAGTTGTCTTTGACGATCAGTGAAAAGACAGTTATTTCTAGAGATTAGTGAAAAGACAGCTGTTTATAAAGACCAATTAAAAGACATTTTTGAAGGTTAGTCAAAAGCATGCTAGTAGCCAAAAATTTTGAACCTGAATTTCGGCGCAGCATCATTGAAGCTTTTTATGATGATACATGACCAAAAAACTATTTGCAAACGTATCAAAGAGCCAACTTTTGTTGTAAATGTAGAATAGAAAGTGCGTCATCAGAAGTGTGTTTCCAACAACTCTTGCATTTAATAAATTATGAAATAATCTGACTATATACTGCCTAACATTTGAATTTTTAATCTCCTGGAATGGCAGCAGCTTTCTCCCCCGGATTAGATCATATAATTGAAATTCTGCTGATTATTTTCCTACGAAATATTTTTGTTCCTTGTCAATCAAATACTACATCATTGGATTTGAATTTGAAGAAATGTTAAATGAATTTTTGCAATATGGTAAACTGCATGTCTATAAGCCTCTTTAAGTCAATAAGCGGTGACAAAACACACGTACATACTCATAACTGAATTTAAAATGTTGAATCGTGAGTGGCAGTGCACCTGTAAGGCATGTCGCGTCATTTCAACAATTCTTTGTCTTTATTGCAAATTAGCTGACTACAGAGATGCTCTCTTTGTATATAAATAGCGAAAGATCTTTCCGTCTTCACTACAAGTCAGCAATAGAAAGGAAGAGCAAATAGGAAAGTTACGAGACACAATCCTTGAGGGATTTACAGTTTTGACTTGCTGCAATTCACAGATCAGTCTGAATATGCGCACATTGTTAGTAATTGGGTTCTGCCTATCCGTCATTAGCTTTGAGACAGTAGCTACTGCACGACTCCACATAGAGAAAACTGAAGCAGCAAGGTTAAAACGTCAGTTTGAAACTACATGTGCCTTTTACAGATGGTCTCACTGTCCAGGAAAGAAGGAAGTTAATAATGTGAGTTCACAAATATTCCAATAGATGCAAATTTGTTTTAGACTTCTATACCACTTTGTCAGAACAATTATGGCAGTCATTAAATGTATTGTAAACAGAAAGTAGCACTTACACCATAGTTTGATCAAAATGCACTTGAATAAATCCAGGCACATGGGGAAAGTATTATCTTGGTAAAATCATGAAACTCATCGCTAGAATTTTAAATTTTTTTTATGAATTAGAGATATAACTGTTGTAGGCTGATGGAACCGGGAAAACAGCTGATCCAAGAAAAGAGATGAGTTATCTTGATTCGGAAGAAATTTTGAATGATTTAAGTAATGAAGAAGAAATGGAAGCAAAACAAGCAAACATAGCTGCAAAGCAACGAGCAGTACGCAAACTTTTCAATTTGCTGTTTCCCAAAGGAAGGTACAGTAAGTAATTTTTGGAAGACTCAAAGTATTAATAAACGATTGACAAAAATTTTAATTCTCAAAGATTCAGCTTAAAAGTTATTGATAAATGCACTGTTTAAAAGCACAAGTTAATTGTACCATACACTAGACTGAATGGAAGACAAATACATTCGAATAAATAAAAGCTAATTTGATTGAAAAAGTAGTAAAAGTTTGTGTTTCTTATTTTCTCCATGCAGAAATTCTGCCTAGAGAAGCTTAGTAAATCTCTTGCATGATACCATTCCTATATCTTCCAGTAACTGTTGGAAGACCATTGTTTTAGCTTCATTCAATTGCAAATGAAAATAAATAAAGATTCCCTAATTATTAAAGAAAACGAAATTGCACGGATCTGAAAACGAAAGTTAAAAAAGTTATTGTGATCTCGAAGGCTTCTCTAGCCTTTTGATTGATTATCTCATAGACTGGTTTGTCACATGCAGTCTTGATCATCAAAAACCAAGCTGTGAAAATCTCCCAAGAAAGACCCTGAAAACTTTGAAGTCATATGATATGTGATAACCTTTAACTTTGACTTTCTCGAGCTTTAAAGTCTTATCATATTCCAAGATATCTTTGAAGTCAAATGACGAATGAACAACTTGAAATGGCAGACAGAAGTCACCCAATGGTGGTTGTTCATGATACTGAATTAGCCAATAAAGTAGTAATGTAATCACAGAAACCAGCCACTAAGTATATTTGGTAAAACTTTCCTTAAGGGACGTGTCATAACATATCTACTACAGGGGAGCGGAGGCTATAGGCCGGGGCCATCAAGCATTTTCATTCCTTCACAATGGGCCACAAAAAATTTTTGCAGCTTCTGAATGGGCCAGAAAAATATTTTGACTAAACCCAACCAAAAGTTTTAGAATTATATGCTTCTTTCATTTACTAAAAAGAAAAAGTTCAAATTGTTATAAACAGTCAGAATCTGAAGATGAACTTTCACAACTGGTTGCACTTTCTGTGGGTGTCTCCATTTTTGAAAGCATGAAAATGATGTTCTCTATTTACCTTGTACTTTTGTACTTTAAAAAGCCCACAAAAGTAAATTTCATTCGAGGACACATTGCAACAACACTTGCTTCTGTGTGATGTAGGAGATGATCCTAGAGACAAACCATCAAGAGCAATGGAAGATGATCTTTCAGAAAGTGAAAATGATAGCAATTTTGGGGATGATAGCAGCAGCACAGAGGATGATGTGATTCGTGCAACAGTCAGTAACAATGGTGACAGTGAAGAGTGAGATGATGACAGTGGTCGTGAAAGTGAAAATAGTGATAATAACCTTGCTCCTGAGAGTATCTTCATAAAAACGAAATGTGGTCGTATGACCACAAACTACAACAGAGTTCGTTTCATATAGATAAAAATTTAGTTACAATAGGTCAGGGTGAATTAGTGTAAACAATGGTTCAAGATATTCATGGCAACAACTTTAATGACATGATGGAAACATACATACAAAGTTGAACACCTAGACAACTAAATGCTATCAGCAAGCTGAAAAGCAAACTATGAAGTTTGACATGGACCACAAAAAACTTTTGCCTTTTCACAATGGGTCACGAAGCTTTTTTGTCCCTTTTTACAGCGGCTATAAAATTTTTGTAGATAAAGCAACATGTCCTCCGCCCCCCTGTCGTAGATACTTTATGGCACGTCCCTAACGTTGCACATCTTACTGACAGTGATAATTGATCTGGAAGAAGAACAATTTCTAGCAAAATGGAATTTTTCGCTCAAAATGAAAAATCTGCTAGATATGATCTTTACATTGAATGAAAAATGTATCATTGTGGATTTAAGATCATGCATAACTCCTAAAAATATAAAGCTATGTTTTGCAGGGTGGACAATGCCATATATCTTACCCCCCGTCTACATCAATTTTCATATAATGAATTCTACCATGTAAGAGAGTGTTGTCTCCCGGCTGATTTAATTCTGCTGACATCTGACCTATAACGGTTTTTAAATAATGCATTCAATACAAGATCAGGTAATTAAGAAAAGAGCCAGCATGAACCCAGGACAAAAAACCTTGGAAGTGATCAAACAAAAGGATTGGTAAAGGAGATAAAAATTGTACCACGTGTCCTTTCAAAATCGCCTCTTGGATTGATTTTGAGTTATGAACCGCTTAAAAACAGATCTTTAAACTTTTCCATGAATCCATGACAATCTTGAAAGTATGCAATCTCAAATTATGCTCCCTCACGAAATATAGTGGATGTATGGCTTGCTCAGTTAATTTGATACAAGCAGACTGCTGTCTGTTAAGAACATCAAAAGCAATTTATAAGCTACAAACTTCCAACTTTTAAGATACTATTTTCCCTTGGCACCGCTAGAAATTGTCCACAAAGAATTTAAATTTTAGAAGGAATTTAGATGAAAAGCTGCTAGAAGATGGCAAGTCGTTGTGATTTAATCAATTATACACTGACATCTTCATGCGACCAAGATGGAACTGGACAGCTATTGATTTTAATATGAGTTAGAGGGTAGGAGGGAGGGAGAGAAAGGATTGGGCAGAGGGAGAGAGCAGGGAAATATCAGAAACAATATTGAGCATGCAAAGAAAATGATCACCTAAATGAAACCAAGACAAAAATAATATCGGGCTATTGATTTTAATATATATCAAGGGAGTGCTTTTCTAAAAAGAAGCCACTCACCCTGGCTTACTGTTTTCAAATTAAAGCTAGAATCGAAACCCATATTAAGTTGACATTTCAGTCTAAATATGAAATATGAAATATGAAATGAAAATCAATAATGAAAAAGCTATAAATTGTAAGTATGACTAAACTCCAACAAGTACTTAAGTGAGATATGACTCAAGATATTGCAATTAGCAATGAAATTGTTGCCCTTACTTCTGGGTTTTGTTTCAGTTACGAACAGCCTTTGATTCTTTCTGAGGGCTTGATTACATGTCACTCTTTTTCCCCGGTAGTCCGGATGTTTCGGTAGCAGGGGCAACTTTATACTCCGGTATTATATGTAAATAGTAATGAGCATTCAGTGGCTTCGAAAAGAATGTCAAACTTTAGAAATGGCGCCGAATCAAGCAAAATCAAAAATGTTCAACAAAGTTTATGCTTTTTTAAGAATGCTTTGCTTACAATTTTCTAGTCTAGATGACCATTTATTTTCTAAGCAAAAATCATTGTCTAAAGGGAGCCTTCATGTCGAGAAGAATGAATCGTAAACGTAGGCCAGTTTGTATTGTTAATGGGGAAGGGTTCATACAAGACAAAAACCGCTGATGTCAGTAATTTACTGACAATTCTCCTAAGAAACTTGACTACTAGTATCCCAGCTGCAAGGCTGGTTTGCAGTAATTGAGATTACATGCACAACTGTTCATAATAGTCTGCCCGGCACCCGAGATATCTCGGCTTGGTGAAACGGGACATCTCGGGCGCAGGGGTAAAAAATTTTCATGTAATATCAAAGCTCAATTACCATGCGATCATAGGATAAGCCGAGACATCCCGGGTACCGAGATATCCCGACCATCGGGACAAAAAGTATCACGTAATCAGGGTCTGAGTTCTATTGTGATAATGAACAGCCTATCTATCGATTCATTTCTAATAGCAATCGGCTCTTCTTCACCTAATAAATTTGGTACTGGATTTGCTAGTCACAATGAACAGTCCATCTATCGATTCCATTCTAATAGTAATCGGTTCTTCTTTACTAATCAATCTGGTACTGGATTGCTGCTTCTATATGCAGCTTTGCTGTCGCAGATTTCCTCTATCTTTATAATTTATTTGGTGTCTCATGCTCTTTTTCTAAGAAGAGTTAGTGCATGAATGGTACAAAGGAGATCTGCAGCCATCTTCTGCTTCAAATAATATCAGGAATGTGGACATAGCTAGAAAGATGCAAAACTCCATGGTATGTTAGCTGAATACAATTAGAAGGAAGTTTCCCAAAAATCTCCATGGCCTGGAAACCAAATCACAATAAATTAAAAGTCTTAACACTTTGCAACGTCAACGTTAAATGTTGTGGTGTGGCTTAGACGTCTTTTAGAAAATCTAAATGCTCTATCTTTGCCAATAAACCGAAGTAGTTGCTTTGAAACAGTACGGTAGAGAAGCCCCATAGCAACAGTGAGTTGCCTATATATGGTGCAGAATCAAAACAGCGATACGCAATATTATAGGAAGCGCCTAAATGCAGCCTCTCCACTTCTTTCATGTCAGTGGTCTGCAAATTACCCTTGGAGAAACAAGGGTGATCTTTAGGCTGCCATGAAGAAGGAAACCCTAATCTTAAGAAACGGATACAAGCATTAGAACAAATCTTAGATGCAATTTAAATCACTTTAGTTCTCTGAGTTGATCATTATTGTACTTTTGAAAGACTTACTGATCTTTGGGTGGATTATATTGTTTTCGATGGCCACAGAGTAAAGTGGATGGTAAAATATGCATAACATAATCACCATTTCCAATCCATGTTATTCTCTCTAGTAATTTGTTGCAAAATCAAAGGAAATATGAAAACTGTCAAATCGAATTTAACGGTGAATAGGTAAATAATGTGCACAGAAGTGCCGTACTTCAGGAGCAAAACCAATAGTGTATGCGCTGAAATCATTTCGGAAAATTATGCACGTAGCTTCCTAGCCATATTAGCAAGCACTCTTAAAATCAGAAGTGCTTAGCAAGAAACATCAAAGTTCCAAAAATGGCGTACACATTTCTTAGGTTGAAGAAATTATTTTTGGTCCAGTACTGAAACTTCCTTAACTTTTTCAGGATTCCAGCATCAAAACTTTCACAACACTTTCTTAGCAAAAATGTTTCGAGTTCCAATGTCTTGTAAATGCACATTAGAGGAAAGTGAAAAGCTCCATCTACACTTGAAATGACGATAAATGTTAGTTAATAACAAAAGTTTAAATGATAGAGGAAAGTCACTATAATTTACATAGCATTTTGTATACAGGTAAGCAACTTTTAAACACTTATACACTTATAAACTTTCTTCGATCTCAAAAACCAGCACTAAACTTTCTTATTAACGTTTTGAGCAGTCGAGTAATACCTTCTTAGAAATCAATTTCTTATAAATTAAAAATCGTGTACATCATTAAATTTCATCTTGCAAAATAAAGATAGAAGCTATTTGCCGTTTTGCCACTGTGTCTTAAATGATGCAAATGCAAAATAATTTCGGTAAAGTTTCTTTAAGACATGTTCTAGACAGTATTTATAATCAGCTAGCGAGAATTTAAAACTATAAAGCTCATTAGGACATGTGGCAATAAATAGCCAGAAAAGTGGAAACACAAGCATGGTTTGTAGCTGTGTAGGCGGTTCGCTGGTAGCTGATCATAAACTGCAACAGCTCGAAGAAGAGATGCATTACAAAAGGCATGATCAGTTTTATCTACATGCCAAATGTAATTGACAATTTCCTGTTCCTTGTTCCTACATCTACAGAATGACATTAGTTATCAATGAATTCTTCAATTATTATTGAAAAACTACTCCCCTGAAGTTCTTGATAAAATAAGTCTAATAGGGTTCGCAAGACATTCGGGCGTCTAGCAGTGACTTATTGTATTATATAACAGTGCTTTATTCAATATAATTTGTGTCAAAACTTCCTTTTAATTAAATTTCATGCTACGGTTTTCTTATAAAATTCAAGTACCAGATTAAGAAATTTCAAAATTCTTTGAGCTGCAAAGATACTGCATTCAATACGTCCCAAGCTATTCCATAATAGGTAGATAATATTCTCTTTTAAAAATTTGAGATACAGAAAACCATTGAACAAAAGCTAATGAACCTGCTGCATTGAAATTCTTAACCCCATGCCGATAGAAGCAACTTTATTATGAAATAATTTAATCAAGCAAATAAGAGGAGGTGGGACTGATTCTCAATGGTCTACCAATTGCAGTTAAATTCAAGGCTACGATCTAAAACGCCGAGAATTAAATGCAAGACTGGAAACACTGCATTTGATGCTTCTCAATGGCTACTCTCGAGTTCCAAGTAAGCATCTCCTCTCGATTGTTAGTTTTTGAAAGTATTTCCAATTCCCCCATTCTGATTCACCCCCACCCCAGAATTATTGGTTTCAAGGATTTTGTGATAGATATAGAGTTTCTTCTCAGGTTAATTCGAACAAACCAAAATTATTAACAAGCCAAAATTATTCATTATTCAAACCAAAATTATTCATTATTCAGACTCCTTCTTAGCATGTCGAATGTCGAAGAAAGTGTGAAAGTCACTCATCAAACTATACATAGCTTCTATTTTCCAACACTCCTCATCATTAAATTTCAGGAGATTTTTTAACCTACCAATTACTCAAATCTCCCTCCCAATTATTTGGTACTCTAGAGTACATGCCAATTGCATTCAATTAATGAAAAATTGCATTCAGGGCGTTAACTATTGCGTGGCAAGAGAAATTTATATGAAACATAATTCCAGACACTACTTGCTATTTAGTACAATTTCCTTTCAAAAATTTGACCAACTTTGACCTCCTTGATTTAACATTGTTTTATAAGAAACATGTCTATAAGAAACATGAGGCTGAACTTACAAAAACTTCTTTTACTAATAAAATTTTGATCAAACTAGCAAGAAAATAGAATGAACATCCATTACATGCCTCAAAAATCCTGAGGAGCCCTTTCCTTGCTTTGCAATTGCCTAATCTGGATTGATATTTCCATTTAGAAGTCTTTGAACTTAAAAAACAATTAAGGTTGGATTTGACGAAATATCAAAAGACATCCAAGCTAAAGCCAGAGAGTTTGTTTCTCATAAAAAACATGTATTTTACCCCAATTACATGCCTAAAAGATAACTTTAAGATGTAGGCCTCTTAGATAGCTAGCATTTCGATGTTGGTTCTCATAGATATGACACTTACAATAATAATTTCTGCTTAAGTTTCTTGAATTAATGAATAGAGAAACCAATATACGCACGTAGACACACACAGCGGCAGATATTACTTCGATACACAGCGAAAATATGAGTTAGAGAGTAGGAGGGAGGGAGAGAAAGAATTGGGCAGAGGGAGAGAGCAGGGAAATATCAGAAACAATATTGAGCATGCAAAGAAAATGATCACCTAAATGAAACCAAGACAAAAATAATATCGGGCACAAATCTTCTGTAGTTGTCTTTAGTTAAAAGTTCTCTTGGTAAGTGGAGCTGAATGTGTTGTCGTGTTCATCTGATATGGAGTTACTAACTAATTAGTATTGAAAGGAATTATTAATATGGGAATTGGAAATAACAACGGTAGGTGGAGCTGAGATTGGACTCAACAGCACTTAAACTTAGAATCTATGGGTACTTTATTGACAAATAGCAAAGACCAGCGTTGGCAATCAGAACGACTCGTAGAGCCATGGAGCAGAGGACTGTTTGAGGAACACTTCTAGTCTTATGTGAGTATATTTCTATATTTCTAGCACTAGTAAAATCGCATTTATGACAGCTGAAAACAAGAGTATTTTGATGAATATAGTAGCTGATGGGGTGTGTGGACTGTCAAAAGTCAAGACGTACAAAAGCTACCAAATCCATGGAACGTAATTATGTATTGTTCTAATTTTACCATGAGAAAAACTCTATTTTTGCTGAACATCAAGTTATATATTGTATAGACTACAACAGGCATGCAGCTGTTGCCATTTTTACTTAAGTTTCCATTTTGACCAGGGTGATAACAGATTAATACATATACATAGATAAATATATATATATATATCTATATATATTCCTTAATATATATTTATATATATACATATACACACACACACACACACACACACACACACACATATATATATATATATATATATATATATATA
>WIPJ01000488.1:37054-53791 GCA_018155075.1 Cassiopea andromeda
GTTGCTGAGATTTTTCTAATTGCTGATTACATGATTTGATGATTTTTGCTGATTATATGATTTGATGATTGTTGTTGATTATATGATTTGATGATTTAAATAAATTATCACGTCTGTATCTTTGGAAATGTGTGCGTGACAGCAACTAAGCCAAACCAATTTTATGACGTTGTATTTAGTGCCTCACTTGCTAAAATTTGAGAGAGATTCAGCAATATATGGAAGTACCAAAGAATTGTTTATCAAAAGGCAACTGTGACATGCAAATTAGTTACGTTTAACTACTATTTATGACCAAGTTCGGTACGAGGCAACCCTCTCATTCCGTTAACTCTTACATTTACATCAGCTGAAAGTTTCAACACCTTATTACGAAGAAAGGCGTGCTTTTTGAAACCTTGGATTCCAACAGCCGCAAAATCACTTACAGATGTGAAAGTGAAATTCACACAGCCAGCCAGAAAAGAACTGATCGTTAAAGTAAAAATGATAAAAAGTAAGAAAAAGTTGTATTGATAATAATGATTTTGCAAACGATTTTGATGATGATGGTGATGATGATTGTGATGATGATTGTTGTGACAACGATTGTTGACATCAATGAAAGATAGGCAGTGATGATAATGATGATGATGGTGGTGGTGTTGTTGGCTCAATGGCTCACGCTATAGCTTTGCCTAGTAACTGTTGGGGCCAACAGAGTAGACTGAGTGTAGCCGACTCGATCGTCTCTTTTTTGAACAAATGGCAGGTGAAAACTGATCCCAGGGTCAATCCTAGGCCCCCTTTGGGGACAAAACGAGAACAGGAAGGAGGTGGTTACCCATCCTCTCTAAGAGGAATAAGCTGTAATTTGAAAATGCATTCGTGTTTTTGAGAATGGGAGTGTTTATCGAAAATGACAACAGAGCAATGGTGAAGAGCAACCCTAAGGCAATGGGCGTTTGATAACAAGTGACTCACATGTACGACAGAGGTCACTATTCATAGCAGAACGACAATTGTGAATGGTCAATCATAAATGGCAAATCCTCTGTGCTGCAGAATGGATTATCGAAATGCCAAACATCAGCTATCACAAAATGAAAATAAAGTAAAATTATAATTGAAAGGTAGGTGCGTAACTTGTGAATCGATGTTGGAAATATAAGCAACAATTTTCCTGCTCTGTTTGCAGAATGCTTCGCAGTTTACTGCGATGAATTGCCTTCCATTTGACAGAAGGATATGCTTCGTTTTCAATTACACGCTTTCAAAAGAAGAAGCTGGTTTATAAGACTAGGCTGGTCAAAAAATTCAGAAACTCTAGTCCTATGCTGAAGAAAAATTAATAACTTTAAAATCTCAATTCGTACAAAAAAAGAGTATGTTTAATTGCTCCCACTCATCAATTTGTATGATTTTTGCTGTGAAAAGATTGTAAATTGTGATTTTCATTTGCTTGGACATTTCTCGTGATGATGCGCGTTTACATCCATCGAGAAGTGTTTGATTTTCAAACAATAAGATGAGCATCAGTCCCGAAAATATAAAATAATTACGAAAAGTTTATTACTGGAATGTCAAATTGTTTACGCCATGAATGCTTCCTACGTCCTTCCATAAAATAGTTACAGAAGCAAAGGAAAAATTTCTTGGGCCTAATTACACGCATCCTATCACATTAACTGCATCTGGATATATATTTCAGCTAACCTTTAGGTCCCTATCCGACGTTTTCATACTCTGATGAGTGTCGGACGAAAAAAGCTTTTAAGTATGTTAAAAGAATGTTGCCGCTTTTTCGTGCTGTGGGAAACATTTTTAATCAAGAGTTTACTTTAAAGTTGTACCAAAAAACATGGTCAAAAGCATGCATAAAATATCATGGATATATTGTGGGCTATATGCACAAGGTTCATATCAACTAAATTTATCTCGTCAGGGAAAGAAATATTTGAAAATGAAAAGTTTCCTATTGACTTTTTTGATTTCTTTTTTCTTTGCATATTTTGGACTTATGTCTGTATAGATTCATTATGGAGTGGATTATATACAACATCTTATGATGTTGGTTCTTGCCACAGGTTTGTACCTCTTATTCATTTCTTTCACATTGTGCTTTAGGGTTTGCAAAAACGAAACTTTTAAGCAAAATTATACAGTTCTTGGTCTAGCATAGAAGAACAGAATTTGCTATATCATGACAAACAGAAAGCAGCAGGAACAACGACATTTTTCTAATTCCGGATTTGATTCAATGCAACTCCACCCGGTTTTCTTACATCCGGCCAATCAGTGACACTACAAATAAGCGACCGAAACAATGGATCTCAGAATATTTTTGGCTCTCGGAGTAGACGCTTTGTAACAATTTAAAACTTTATTTATATTGTTGACTTGATTTATGACTTTCGTCCATGGGCGAACGATCAATAGCACAGTGTTTTAGGATTAGCAATGGACGGTTGTGAACATGCATCATTGAACGACAACAACCTAAGTGCATAGGCGGTTCCTTGATTTGTGATGCTTGTACTGCAAGGAATTGAATGATGGTTTTCTCAAATCATCAATGAAATTTACCCATACCTATTTACGTTTCCTTACTTCTTATGCCAAGCTGCAATATTGAACTTAAAGTCACTTTTTGTTTGTCTGCCTAAAGCCTCATTTATTGACAATTATGCAATTATAAATCAAATAAAAAAGTTAATCACATGTTCAGACCTTCAATCACTCCAGAAATGGCAGAAATTGTTGATGTTTTAACGAATAATATGCACATGGTATATTTTTGGGATTCATTGGAGAAATTAAAGTTTCGCGACAATGAATCGAATGGAAAAATTGCTCCTCAGGGCAGAAAAATTATGCAAAGAAGGTCGAGAAAGTCGAGGCTTACAATGCAAATGTGCATGACGCCAGACTTAAAAGAGAATCTGAGAGCCACGCCCTATAAAAGCAACGCCCTTTAATTGTCATACCCATTTCAATGCCAGTAAGTGACTATTTTAGTATTTCAGTAGACCAACGAGCTTATGACATAAGGAAGAATTACTTCTTGTTAGAAGTCCCTCACCCCACCCGCAAAATTTTCTCATCAAAATGGGACAACTTAGAAACAAACTCTGGAGACAACTGGGGGTGTGTCCCCCTGCCCCCTTGGTGCCAACACCGCATGTGCAGCTTTTGCATAGCACAGGTTATTGAAGGTTTTGATGCTGATAGTAAAGATTTAAACCTGGAATTGGTCAACAGGTCAATCATTACAGTAATTTAGCATACAATAGTCAATTTATAATGTTGTTGTTGTTGCTGTATCTAGAGAAATATCTAGTAGAGAAATCCGTTGTTCTCCATTCTGAAAGTTCCCTTCGGTGACTTAACTTTCTAAGATCAGATTACTTCATAGGTGATAAAAAGATGTCAAAAAGAGCTGTGTCTATTGAATGGGACACGGTTTGGGTTTCACTGGGCTTTGCATGCTTTGGAATGCTTCAAAGTCCACCAAGGCAGATATTGTCTCAAAATGCATTTCACTCCTGCACATACAAAGCATTCTGAAAATGGGGACACTTGCACTCCGGGGCGCTCTCACAGGCAAAAAAGGGCAACCCTGCAAGTTGCAAAGGGGGCATTGTATACACAAATTTGTGGAAATTGTGGGCACGTGGCCTTTGTATCCTCTCTTCTTTTGCCTATGATTTCAATTGTGAAGATCCATCATGAAATTGGTTTTCGTCCTTTGGCTTGACTGCACAAAAGGTGACATATCATTGCAGAATTAAAGGGAAAAATTCCCCTGATGGTTTTTTGTGGAATCGCAGTTTTAAAGCAGATTACTACCCTAAGTTGTAATGATTTTTTCTGAGCAACGAAACTGCCGATACTTGGGTGGTATTTTCACTGTATCAACAAGTGGTACAAGCCTACAAACCACACAGTAATCCGAGAAAGCACGGTAGAGCCAAGTTTTCTGCTAAAATGTTTGCATACTGTAGGTATGACAAACTATTATTGATGAAACGCCAGAGGAATAAATCAAAAATGGCTGACTATATGCCCTGGATTGACAACGAACAATTACTTAACTGAATAGCGAAATTCATTGAACTGAGGCCAGCACGTCATTTGATATCTACGAAGTGAAACAAGCCATCATTTCATGCTTCTTAGCTTTACTTTGGGCTTTACTATTAGAAAAAATTGCAGCAAATACTTTGTGTAATAGCACTACAACTAGTAGTGTAGAAGAGAGGGGGAGGGGGCAGCCCCCTTTGTAAATTTTTTGGTAATAGGAGCATATAAGAGGCATTATTATGGTGTAGAAAGCCATTATAGAGTTAAAAAGTTGCCAAGAAATTGATATTTCACGTGATTTAGAATCAAGTTCAAAGTTCTTATAAAGATACATACAAGACAAGAGCCCCGCCCCCCAGCTATTACTAGAGCCCTCTAGCTATCGATTTACTGATTCTGCACCGCTGATTACAACTATGTAGCATAAAACATAGTAATACTTTTTAATGGTTAACATCAACTTAAAATAAAAAGAATATTACATTGGTCTTACTCCAAAGATGTTTTAAGTGCTTAATTATCCTAGCTATTATTGTTTTTGATAAGTTTCAGACTCGGAGGATGATGTAAACTACTGTCTAGTAACTTAGCAGGCTATTGTTGGCATGATTTGAAGTGATTTGCTATCTGTGATGTGCAAAGAACAAAGTACTGAAAAAGCTTGTCATTCAATTTAAGGTGATAATTAAAATAATCATTGCTACCTTCCAAAACGTGCCGTGTGCATATCATCTGCCGCCGAAAGATCCTTCGTGCCTACAGTACAGTAATGTATGGATATCACAAAATGCATGACTGTCTTATTATTGTTGAAGTTCTTAAATTCAATCACACTATTTGCATATGAAATCTTGCACAATAGAGTATGAGGTGTTCTCTTGCAGATTAGCCAAATGGTGCTATTCACATTCTCAATGTGAATGATTTCCTATACATAAGTCCTATTTCAAAAATACTTTCTTGGTCAAATTTTATGTAATTATGAGATATTCCTAATCTTTGATCAATCTTTGGTACTAGACTGAATTCGCCTTGTCACTAAAAGAGCCACGTTCCTTATCATTTTCTCGTAATTTATGGAATCCCATGCAAAATAACTCACTTTTGTTATGATGCATACAATTGATTTGGACCAGCAGTCGAGAATTGGAGCAGTTGGGATCATGGGCGTAGGAGGACGTCAAATTTAGGGGGACTGTAAATTTTCTGCCCAAATATCAAATAGAGCTGGAGAGCAGGCAGAAAAGTTGCCCAAATGTCTTATAGAAAATTTGCCCCAGTGAAACAGATTTCTGCCCAACTTTGGGGAGGGCTGCAGCCCCCATTGCCCCCCGTCTCTTACGCTTATGGTTAGGATACTTCCTTAATAACCCTCCTTACACAACGCAATACCTAAGTTGTTTGAATTTCTTCATGGAACTTCTATACATTAGTAAGCCTCTAATCGTCCGCCCAGCTTGCATCTATACAACCCATTCTCTCATTAGTCGATGAGGCTGATTTGGCGTCCTACTTTCCACCTTATGAGCTCAAGAAATCCTGTGGCGATCTACAATGGGCTTCTAGTCTACAAATTCCGTTAGCACAGTCTAGACACAGGGAAACACGCAGGGAAGCTTGCGTTTTTGACCATAGGCCATAATAGTTGAGACCGTTCAATCGTGAATATAGGTTGCTTCGCTAAAATCAAGCTCACTTTCATTAATTGTATGCTTCTGAATTTAATGCCAATGCCATAGATAAAGAGCAGAACAACATGAACAGAATGACGTTATATGAACACCAGCGTAAACTGTACTGTTGAGCAGAGATGAGCTGAGACATTTTCCGTTGAGGGGGCATTTTTAACATTTAACCAACTGCTGTTATTACAAAGAAAAGGTCATGGAAAACACTGTGGCCAAGCCCCTTGCAGCATGGCCCACTTCACGACCAACTTCCTTGGAATTTCAAACATATTGGGGGGGGGGGTGAAACCCCACGCCCGCTATAAACACATCATTGCTGCAAGGCCTCTTTGTAGAATTATTCCTTTGGGTACATAGCAATAGAAAACATTGCTAGGCAATCTTTCATTACTTATAGCCACAAGGACTTTTTGCATCACTAATTGCTGTCTGTCTCTCAACAGCCCTAGGAAAAGTATGGCGTTGATTTCTGATTGTTGATCAATTCTGTTTGCCAGAATGATTATGCGATGCACTAAATGGCAACTTCATAACGGGGGGAACAGCAGGTTGATTTCTATCACCATGTTCAAAAACAACTACCACGGGGGTTTGATTCTGGCTGATTCGATTCGTCTCTGTAGAGTTCTTTGTGTATTGTGATTGGCTCAAATCAAATACCGGGGCGTCCCCTGAGGGTTGGTCCACATTCGAAGACAAGTGAAGGGAAATGGCATGCTTGAAGGAGTGAACAAGGATCAGCAAATGGCTTCAAGCAACGGACACTGATTGCGTGAATGTTTTGATTTCTCACTTTCAGATGACTTACGTTTCTATTTACTTGGAATAGGTCCCCTGATTGCCGCCTATCATATCAGTTGTTTCTTTGACGCTACGAGAAAACATGGGATTTCAGTCACTACGATCGATAGCTTTCCTATTATTTCTGACCTTTAGTGAAGGTAAGCATTCTGTTTAGTCATGATAACTTTTCCACCAGATGATATATATGTTATAAGAAAGCCATGGTACACATCTTTAGCACATATTTTTAAGGGCTATCTGCTGCAACTGTGCAACATTTTATCAAAACATGTTCTCCAATGATTACTATCGCAACTTCACTCCTGTAGTTTTGGATAATGCTGAGTTTTGTTTCAAATTACTGGTTGACTTGATGTCATGCTTATTAGCAAAGCTGAAAACGGTCCTCCATGACAAGGTGTTGATGGCTAGAAATCGCAAAAATACCCTCGTGCCGGTATATCAATTAAAAATTGTCATATTGTACGTGCTGTCGACATGCTGCATATTTTCCAAATTACATTTATTTTATTATTGTATTGCCAATATTATTGCAACTTAAGTTTGATCTATTTCATTAAGTTTGTCGATATTTCTACGCATTTCTGTACGAAAGAACTTTTTGAAATAAAACTTTTCAAAGATCGATGTAGGACTTTGATTCATGGGGGTTTCCCTATTCTCCAATAAGATTATCATATGAAGTGAAAGCTGTACAACCTTTTATACATCAACTGTTTTCAAACTAGTTTTGTTTAGTATCAACAAATCAAATTCAGTTATTTCTTTAGCTGTGAAATCCTAATTACGACGGTATTGATTTTTGTTCATAAATATATTGTGTTTTATCGTTTTGTTTTAGTGTGCGAGACAGCTGACCATTTTTCGGCGGAAAGAGTTAAAACTAGAAGGGTGCATTATGAAAATGGGAGATTGATTGGACATTATAGAGAACTCGATGCGCGTTTAGAACCCAAGGAAGCCAGAGAACGATTCTATGAATTGCGATCAATGAATAGTACAATGTTATTGAGAGTGTTTTTGGACCCTGGCTTAATTTCTCCAGATTTTCAAATCGATTATTTAGATAAAGTTGAGAGAAAAAGGTTAAGTGGTGCTGGACTCATGGGCTGCCATTTTATTGGAAACATAGTTGGACACAAAAATTCAAGCGTGGTTCTAGATGTTTGTCATGGTTTGGTAAGTAATATCATTCTTTTAATATATGAACGACTATACAATCTCTTGCAGCGAACCCACACAACACACAATGAACGATTTTTCGTTAAGGGTCCTTTGCGGCGAGTCAAAATTATTTTGCATTCATTTCAAAGACCCCGCACAGTTGTCAGAAGATAGGGGCATTGCTTGCCTAAATTAGTTGGTGGGAAGCTCTATCAAATCCCATTCAAACTCTTTTCTTTCAGTTTGTTAGATCGGAGCGAGTGTTCCATTTTAGCTAGAAAAACACTAAGTTTTAGCTCACATGTTTGAGCTTTATTGCTATGGAGGTTCCTCTGCGCTGGATATTGGCATTGTCGTATATTTCACGCCGAGGTCACTCGGCTCGTTGGGCTTGCAGAACCCCAGTCTAAGTGCCCTTCTTGCTTTTCACATTGTAAGTGCATCAAGCAAAGGCAAGAACTCATATCTGGCTGGATTTGCAAGCCATATTGACTTCTTGTGTACAAAACGTAGAAAGGATTGGGTGATTCATTAAAATACAGGTACTTTCGGAGCCCTTTTGTCTCAGATATACAATTATTATTCGACTTGCATGAAGACGGCACAGTTCTCTGTTTGCTTTCAAAATGGGCTAATTGGAATTCATTTGATAAGAGTCGCTTGGTTTTAAAGTCGTTAGGACAATACATGTCAAATATTCCTTCACCTTTCACTTTTGCTATTACCTAATGCTTTCCTTATTGACATTATATAAATAAACATGTCAGTGAACACAATAATTTTTGAATGAATTGACATCGTTTCATTGCAATAACTACCCCTAACCCCCGTGGATTTTGGTGTGTACGTCCCTATTGGTTGTCCTGATAGAATTATCAATACCATGGGCACCCGTTTGTTATATTTTCAACATAGCTGTATTGCATTCAACACCATTACAAGGCACAAAACTTTTTTCAGCAATTTCCATCAAATGGCCAGGTGCTATCTCGTTTGCATGTCCCAATTTGTATCAGTCCTAGCTCTAATGTACGACTACAAGCTTTGTGCTACAAAAAGGCGGGGAGAAAAGGGGGCTAGAAAATGTCTACAACCGTGGTGAGTTCCCCCCTATGTTCTTTTGTTCCATAGGAAAATTTGCCAAATCGCCATTTTTCCCAAACATGTTGAATGCTCCCTAAAAGAAAATGTGGAGTTGGTCCCCAATTTCTACTTTGACCCCCTAGTTCCCTACAAAAATACTGATGTTCCCATGTTCCCGGTAATAGAATGGGCAACTTTCCTTGTTTACCATAACCTCTGGGAGGCCCTCAGTGGTTTTCAGCCGGGGGTTCTGCGGTTCCCTAGGGTTCCGCCAGAAGTTACACAAATGCTATGATTGACAGTAATTTTCAAGTCCACACCAAGTTCTGGTTAAAGAACGTTTTCCTCCGTTGTGGTACACATAAATTGGTTTAGTCTGGTTTGCTTGACCAGCTTAACCAACTAAGTTACATGCACACTATGTATACTATTTTAATCGATGATATTGAGTATTCGTTTTTCTTTGAAGTTCAACTTGTCAATAATATTGGTTTCATATTTTTAACACCTGATATTGCCACTATTTCAAAAGCAGCGCCCATGGCTCGTTCTATCCCGTCAACTATTGTACCTGCATCTTGGTAGCTGAGCACGGGGGGTTATGTTACAGCCACCACTTTTTGAAGAATCTGGCGCTATCCATGACTGGGACGATGTGAAACAGACCTACCTTAATTGGGCCCCACCTCAGGGATGGTGGTATTGGGAGTGCTTGGGGGCTGGAGCTCCCAAAGTTTCACTGATCTCCCCCGTAAGCATTTAAATTTTTGGAGATTTCTAAACACCGCCAGCAATTTCGCGGCCTGCTCTTCTTATTAAAGCCAGTTTGAATTTGTTTTGGAATGAGGGAGTTGAGAGCAAAGTCAATCTCAATGCTGAATACGTTGTCAACCACAGATATTAGGAACGTTCCCAGAAGGCCACCATTTCCAGAGTTGCTGAAATTTCAGTGATGTATATTTCGTAAGCTAGTAGATATGTTTGTATATATATGTATATATGTATATATGTATATATGTATATATGTTTATATGTATATATGTATATATGTATATATGTATATATGTATATATGTATATATGTTTATATGTATATATGTATGTATGTTTATATGTATATATGTTTATATGTTTTTGTAATTCAATCTAAAAATCTACCATAACTAAGCACAATTACAAAACAATACCTTGGAGTGAATGAAAATTCATTACTACACCAAGGCTTACTGGCCGTTACGCCAGTACCATTTGGCGGCAATTTCCCTGCATGCCGTCAATGATGTTTCAATTCTGTAATGGATGTTCAGATTGTAAACGGCCCGTGCATTGACAAAACCCTTCTGTTCATGCTAGATATATTGGTTTGCTTTTAGCAAGGAGTAGTACAGTCAACAAATGGAACTTATGTCATTGAACCAATCAATGGCAAAGCCGATTTAGACATCCAACCCGGAGAGCACTTGGTTAGAAAGCTGCCTCAGAATAGCCGATCCTCATATCAGCCCCAACATTGTGCAGTTAAAGGTATCAATCTTAATTATCCAGATTATTTCACATGCTTTAAGAGGAGCACGATATTTGTGTTTATTGCCATGTTTAGCGTAGGATGGTAAACTGATTAGGCCACCAAGTAGATGAAGTATAAGTGGTACGCTATTGCTCACATTTTTGTAGGAAGCAGAGAGTTATTACTTCACAATGTTTTTGTTATCTTTTTACATCAAGAATAACAAGAAACAGAAGAGTGCTTCGCTATTGAAAAGCTGAGTATTTTGCACCAAATGTAGTTTTTTAGCTATTCATGAAGTGGCAAAATTGTCGTGCGCCTAGGCCATGATACGCTGCTTCCATCTATTACTGCAGTGGGTTCTCTAAACAATGAAAGTTTCTTTTTGTGAGAGGACCAGAACAAGGTCTCTCTGTTTCACTTTGCTCTTCATATGTGGATTTGTAGCTTCCTGGTCCTGTTCCTGTGTTGCGAAAATCAGTGATCAAAAGAACCTACTTTTTCTTGTCATTGAACTCTTTTTCAAGCGTTATCATAGGCCGACCGGTGTATTTACAATATAACGGAAAGCCTCTTAAGAAAAAAGATAATGATTGCACTCTGTGGGAAAACTCTTTACTTTAATTAAAATACAACTCCGTTATGTTTAATAACCAAATGTATGTTGATATGGATCGATAATAATCTCTTTAAGTTGTTTAAACTTAGTTTATTCTTTCATTGTTAATTAGCTCACTTTTGTATTTTATCCATGTCTCTTCTACATCCTAGCCATCACTGGTATTAACAGCTATATTTACGGAACCTCTTGGTGTAAATAACTACATCAAACTATGCCTATTTTCTGTTGCTCAATGCAACTTCAAAGGGAGTTGTTCGTTGAGGATGTCGTTTTTAATAAAGTGAAACTTCGGGGTTTATGATGCGCCAAGATGTAGTTGTAGTTGCTACAAGAATTCCCTGCTTGATACTGAATTTTGTGCCATTCTCATTGTGGCTCATGTTCAGTCATGACTTACGGATGAAAAGAAATGTGTAACACTAGTTTGAACACCATTCCCCAAATCTACTGCATCTCTTTCTATAGAAATTCGATCAATACTTCTGGTAGCAATGTCAACAATATTTGATGCAGGCGCATGAATTGTATCTCTAGGCCTGAAAGTCTTCGTCTTACTAGGCAAGGACTCAAATTGTAAATTTCAAGATGGGAGGCCTCAACTTTGTTGACAAAGTGATATTGTTTTCAAGCCAATGCCTATGTACACATGCAGTTTCTGTCTTTATCCATGGTCAAATGCTAGCATTTACCGGGAGGTAATTGAAATGTGGAAGAGTGCATTGTCCTTTGTATGAGCTTACAAACTCTATGGCAAAATTTAACTTTTCCTAGTCTATAGGTTCACTTCGAGCACCAATTGTTGTATTTATATTCTATTTGTAACGTACGTTCGGTTTTCAAATACAGCCAATATCATAGAGGAAACCTTACCTCAACACCGACTGTTATATGGCGTGTGAAATAGTTGTAGCAGTTTAGCAATATTTTGCTAGGGAAGAAAGCTCACCCATGATGTATGACCTTTTGCATGTACTACTTTTTCAGGTGTTATGTATTGCCATAGCAAAGGAAATTATTATTTTTTTTGAATATAGAACACTTTTCATCAGCAAGGAAAAGAATTGAAGGAGAAAGTGCAAGAAAGGAAGGAAGGAAGGAAGGAAAGAAAGAAGAATAGAAAGTAAGAAATGGAAAGCCAATGCATAGAAAATTAAATGAAGCACAGAAGTCGAGAAATTGAGTAAAAAGGAAGAGAGAAGAGCGAGGGAGAAGCTTTAGCTCGTGATCCAACTAAGTCCAGCTTGCATGCAAATGATGATTCGTACCTTGTGAACATATTCGTTTGTTGATCTCGGGTTTTGATGGCCACACTCATTTCTTCATATGCTAGAAACGTAAAGTGGGACCAAGGCCGCTGAGAGGGGGCAGGGAGCAAGGGGGCAAGGGCTATTGTAATTACTCCTTTGTTGCTTCTGTCTGGTACTATGAGTATGCTGCTACGAGTATTCAATTTTTCAGATCTTTCTCTAGAACCGATCTTTTGTAGATTTGTGTCTTGCAAGCAGCGTTCGTGTATGGGATTATTCTTTCTTAATCTTGAATGGTTTCATTGTAGATATTGATTTTGCAAGTGCCCACACGTATTGCGTAGCCTTTCTCAGCAATTTGTCCTGTTTGCGTTGGACTAACAATTAGAAAGACGTACGGGAAATCCTAGCCCATTATTTGTTGAAGGAAGTGAACTTGGAAAGCAGAAAATTTGATTGACCAGAGGCAATTGCTTTTCAGCAAATGATCTTGGTCAGACTTAAAGCTGGAGAATTAGAGGGCTCGCGTGCCGACTCTATTCAAGCACTGTATTGTACTTATTTGATTAATAGACTTGATCTTGACTTCCATCCCTTGTTGCATCTTCAGATCCAAGCGGATTTTCAATATTAATTTCCCCGGCACTTTACTCATAACCTAGTACAAATATGAAGTATGAAACAATTGTTTAAGGCTATTCTTTCAACGTCCAAATTTGATCGCGTCTTACAGAACCGCTATCCTAATATTTGCTCAAGTGATGGACATAATCGTTCTGTTAGTTCAATGTATAAACGGCCTGAAGAACCCAGACTGAGTGGCTTACTTTGTTTAACCATTTCACGAGACTTTTCCAGAGAAGTGAATCTAATCTCGTTATCATTTACCCAAAAAACCGCATTGAAAATGAACCGCACTGACAATGAACCGCACTGAGTATGAACCGCACTTAGAATGAACCGTACTTAGAATGAACCAAACCTGGGATCAATCCATTGGGCCAAATCCAACTCTTTATGTAAAAGATCGTTCATAGTATTATTTTGGTTCCTCAGTGCAGTCTGATGAGGTCAGAACCAGAGACAGCGGGAAACGGCGCTTGTTACAAACGTAACCATTAATTGCTTGAAATGACCAAAATGCCCTTCTTGGAAGCTCTTCGGTTTTTCATATAGATAAGCAGAGACACAGTGATGGTAAAGTCTTCATTTTCATTTCAGATTCGAGTTGTTCTACTTATTTAATGCATACTGGGCAGTGGCATGCTGAAGGACATTTGGGGGGGGGTGTAGCGAGAGAGTGTTACCTATAGACTACTAAAAGAGCCAGCTCTTGCCAACAAACTAAAGAATTACCGACGGCTTTGGTGAAAGACATGGGTGTGATACCCCACACCTCTATCTTGCCACGCCTCTAACATTTATGGGTCTCCAAACGTTCTTATTTTATGCATTGATGATATTCACATGATAAGAAATTTAAAAGTAATAGAGTGAACGATGCAAATTTTTTCAACCATGATTGACCACATTCTTGCAGCTTTTTGATCTTACATAACATATCACTTGCCAACTAATTCATTGGTGCTTCAGAATATTAGGCAGCTTGTATCCATCTGATATAAAGTCTTGTTTGTCCAATTGTTTCTTTAATGTGTGCGTTTGAAATGCACCCACCGTTAGGGACATAATCTATTTGGATCAGTTGAAGGCGATTTGCATATAATGCAAATTTCAATTGCTAATTCCTCATATTAAAAATACACATAGCACATAAATTTATCACTTATCCATTATTTATTTATCATGTAGTAAATATGAGTGCATTTGTGTGACATTTTCTAATATTATTTGTGGTTTGCGGCGGTACTTTTCCTACAACGAGAGTGTTAAGAAGCAAAATAGTTGTCCTATCCAACTTTTGAATCACAACTCTTTAGCATTGTCTGAAGTGACAATCCCTGTTTGATAATTAGTTTTTTTTATCATTTCTAGTGGAATGAGTTTGTCTAGTATGGTACAATTGTTGACATATCTGCAGTTCAATAACACTCTTCAATTAGTAGAAACTAATAGCTCAACGCTAAAGTGAGAAATGCTGTATTTGTCAATGGCATTTTATGCGGTTATCGAAGCAAGCATTTTGCAACATACAGCTTGTTTTTGAGATTCAAAGATATTTATTCTTCTCAATTTACATATTTTCATGCTAATAACTGGTATTGTATTGTTATCTCTTCATTGCTTTCTGTGTTTCAAAATCGTTTCATTGCTAATATTATACTTCTTGGTGTTTTCCTTTACCTTCAATTCAACACATAATTTATCGTTTCTCTTCAGTTTCAAATGCAAAGAGGAGAGTAGCCCATCATAATTATGTACTAAGTGTTGATTCACATTGGAACTTGGATCTGGTTGAAGTGAGAAGAAGGAAAAGGAGGTCTCTGCTTCGTCGAAGATTCGTAGAAACAATGATTGTTGCTGATGAAACTATGTTTAAAGCTTTTGGTGGCAATGAAATTGAACTTAGAAGTTACTTGCTTTCAATGATGGCTATTGTAAGTATGCTTATAATTTCATTTGATTTTCTTGTATTCATCATGCGCTGGTCACCTAAAGTGCGTCCTTTTCTTCGCAAAGATGATGTTTCTACATGCCCAACATGATTTGGAAACAATTATGATTGTTTCCAAATTTGTGTAGAGTTCTTCTTCTCGTGGTACCAGGCATTTCTTCTATAGGCCTTAGGCACAGATTTGCACGTCATTTCTGTTCGTTAATTCTCAATTATTGGTTGGCCTCGTTTTCGTTGTAAAGCAATTACAGCGACTACAGCTTGTGCTTCTGGCGTGTAACCACTACAAGCACTGAACTTTCATTTGGTTCCAATTTGTTTCTCCACCCTGATACGTTACCCTATCCTACTTGGGGGTATCTTCTCTGAGTGAAGAAATAAGCGTGACATAGCCTACTGAGTTGAGGCGGGATGTATCAAATGATTAAGTACATTCCATTATTACTATGGATTTATTTCGAGTCTTTCGATTTCCCTCTTAAATATTTTTGTTTTTCTCATTTTGTTTTTCAACTCCCTTTTTGTGCTTAAGACGATGTTGCAACAATTGATCAGTCGCATTCATAATTTTCATAGTATATGGTAAATATTTGGACGCATTTTCTTTCTACGGTTTTATAGCCTGTAAGATCAAAGAGATTCATGTTGCAACAGAGACTGCCATTTAAACGTCCTTATTGATAATAATTAGTTTTCAGAGCTGATTTTCCCTAAGTTCCCTTTGATTTTGTATATGGTAAAAAGTATATTTAGGGTGTAATCATAAATTATTAAGCCATCGAGCTGCATATATTAACTGACCTTTGATAAGCTGAAGTGGAAGCCACGATGGTGGATACCATAATTTGAATGGCGTGCTCTGAATAGAAGACATTAATTGTTATCACAAGGCATCTGTGGCAACCAATCATGGAGTTCGCCTCAACCAACCATAGCCTTTTAATCATCAAATTATTCAACTCGATTGATATGCAAGCCATGTGCATACGACTGCAACCTCTTCATTCATTCCGCATTTTAGCCCTTGTTTGGATCAAACAGATTGTGTTCAGTACTTCTTGTAAGATTACGCCGAAATTCTTTTTAGTTTATATACATCAAAATATGTTTATGTGAAGCCTTTGTTTGATAGATTTGTATTGGCACAACTCACAGGTACAATGAATAAGTTTTGTTGTCCATTGATTGAAAATTTTGTAGAAAGACTTCTTTTCTAATCAATACATCGATTTGAAAGAAAACCTTTTCCATGAAAGAAAGTAGATCTTCAAAGATCCCTTCATTAGGGTATTTTGTGCGTAGCTGACGTATCACTGCTGATATATGAAACCAAAGTTCTTGACTCTATCATCAAGACTTAGCAGACCTTCTATCTATTGAGGTACAAATGTCATTGTGACATTGGATTCTAGCAAATATCAGGTTTAGCTTTCAACTATCTTTAAGTGGATGAAGAGCTTTTGGTTTTCAGGGACAGTTTTTCGCTTTGGCTCTTTGTCAGTGATGTGCTTATTAGGAGGCGTCACGCCCCCCCCACAAAATGTACGACATTGCAAGAAAGTTGGTCATGTTGAAATAGGTTTAGGAGTTAATTCGCCATATTGTTTTCCATGACCTTTTGTTTAATTATAGTCAGGACCGTCGTGAAGAGAGGCCCGCTGGGGGGTATGAACCGAGATTTTGCCGACAGGATGGGGGCGTGGGAGCTGGAGTTACTTGAAAGGAAAGGGGGTATTAGAGCAATGAGGAAAGAAGGGGTTTGGGGTGGAGCCCGCAAGAAATGTTTTTGAAAGCTACACCCTGTACTTTGGCTATGTGATCAACGCCCTTTCCTACACCAAAATTGTAATGGAAAAGCATGAGAAAGTAGCAATTCTTGAAAACAAGTGGAAAATGTTTGTCACTTGCAGACAGTAAATATTGTATCGAAAGGGAGTATTAAATTGAATGCTTATGCTTTCAAAAATTAAGTCCTCCATTCAACTG
>WIPJ01000488.1:64252-81213 GCA_018155075.1 Cassiopea andromeda
TTTATATATTTATATTTATATACACCTTTCGCATTTTTCAATAATGTTGCTTTTGCACCTACATTCACTTTCAACTACACAATATTAATTTATGAATGAATGAAAGATCAATTGAAGTTTAATTAGGTCGAAGAAATGTCACCGTGATCATAGATACCTGTAATGCGTTAGCAACGTAATTGCTATTTCAGAACAGTGTGTGTGTTGCAAAATTATGTATTATATGTATAGTTCATTAGTCCACCTTGGTCTGTGACCATAACCAAGAATAATGCCCATAATTCCAATTATGATCTACAATAAGGCGTAGGCAATCAGGAATGCCTTAGAGTTCTTAGAAATTAACTTAGTTTTGATATAACAATTCTATATTCCATTATCTTTAGATTTCAAATGTTGTATGGTAATATACCTTCGTAGTTAATTGTCGTTCTGTGTAAAGATCAACATGATATTTGATAAGGTCAGCAAGTCGTGAGAAAGTTGTTTTGTTTATTCAAATGGCTGTGGTATATGTTTAGGTTCTAGCCATCAAACTGTTTTTGAAAACATGTCCCAGTTGGAACTAAATGTGTTACTTCTTATGCTATGGCCCCGTTATTTACTACTCGTTGTTACAGTATGGTACAGCGACACTGGCCCTATTTCAATGCATCTGTTCCTTTATTGCTTTTATTTTTCAAGCCCTTTGGAATCAATGGCAGCTCTCACTCTTTGATCCAGTTCACCATAAGTTTAGTCTGAGGCATAAGTTAGGCCATATTTGTTGCTCTCTATTGTGATATCACATTGTCAAAATTTGTATTTCTTTAGGCCTTCACATGGTGGTGAATATTGCCTCGGTGTGAGGAGGAGGCATAAGTCGTGCAACTTGAAGGTATTTCCCCATACTTAAAAAATAAAGAACTTTGCCTTCGCCTTGATTGGCTGCCTTTCTGTGGTTTCTGTTGTTCAGTTTTGTTCTTTCTTTAGTTGGGAAAGTGGATCAAAATTTACTGCTTTAATCGTCTTCTTTCAAAGTTATCTTTTATGAAATTCGAAGATTTGGCAATGCTAACCTATTAGGCTCTTCAGCAGAAATTTCCAGCCCAAGATGTTTATATAAATTAAATGCTAAATTTTTTAAATGAAACAAAGTTGCACAACCAGATCTATTTCTTGCTCTCATTTTTTGGTTACCTTCAGAACTTCAATAGATAAGGTATATTTGTGTTACTTTTAACAGCCATGCCCAGTTGGATCAAAGTCCTTTCGAAGTCTTCAATGTGGGAAATTCAACGGCAAAGACCTAAAAATCAATGGTATTCCACCATCTGTTCAGTGGATACCAAAGTTTGACGGAGGTATCTTTGTGGAATTAAACGTTACCAACCATTTTAGTGGTATTTGTATTAATCCTTCAATACATTGTCTTCAAGTGTCTAGGGTATCACTTGAACTATGGACTTTGAAATTAGATATTCTTTGTCAATGCACTATTCTCTAACTGAATTTCACAAGTTGGGAAAGTAATTTTGCATCTATAGAATCTAATAATGAAAACGTCTAGTAATTTTAACATTATTTGAGGATATTTCCAATAAATTCCTTTCAAAGAGTCGAGAGCAACTTACACTAGGTAGATTGTTGGGCTGGCTTCTAAATTTATTGTGAATAGAATCTTTGCTTAATCAGATTTTCATGTTTTTTAGTTCTGATTCGTCTTAATTTTGGTATTTACTTTGCTCTTTAAGGCATCTGTTTTCGAGTGTAATCCATAGTCTGTGTAAAAATGCTACTTCATCCTAATTCATTTACCATGACAAATATTCATGTTTTAGTCAGTATTGAAGATTCTTGTCGGCTTTTCTGTCAAATTGAAAACCACAATGTTTATTATGAGCTTGCAAGTAAAGTTATTGATGGAACTCCTTGTCGCAAAGGCTCATTTGATGTTTGTGTTGAAGGACGATGTCGAGTATGTTTTTTAACGTATTCCTCACTATTCTTGTTCCCTTATTTTCTTACATTCCATGATTTTGCGAATTTCAAATTTGCATCTGCTCATCTCATTTTTAACACTTCGCTTTCCGTGATTTGTTTGACAATCACTCATCTGTTTTGTTTTGTATTTAGCCAGCAGGATGTGATCGAGTTTTGAATTCTGCCACAAAACTCGATCGATGTGGAGTTTGCAATGGTGACAGTTCTTCATGCAGGAAGATCTATAGAAGAATCAAAATAACAACAATAGGTTTGTTGCTTTAGGTTGTTGTCGTTGCTGGTGCTAGCAGCCTTGATGATGTTTTTTGTCTGAATTGATCATGCGCGAATTAAATGCAGAGCTGCTATCTACATAAATCAGCACAAATGACCTCATAGGAAGCCATTACGCTTGTACGACCTAAGAAATTACTTTCTGTATGTAACAATTGACCTGGAGTTTGTTTTTGTATAGGAAACATAAGTTGCTGATAAATTAGTTATTACTGATCAATGCCAGAATGTGCATTATGACATGTCCAATGGTGTTTCCTTTTGCAATTGTGCAATTTTCCATTCAATTCTTAGAATAATTCATGGCTTTTAATTTTTTAGGCTATTATAATTTTGTTTTTCGAGCTCCCGAAGGGGCAAGAGATTTCAAAGTTGTCCAACGTTCAGGCACAAGAAAACCAGATACGGTTGCTCTTGGTATGGAGTGTGTTGTTGTTGTTGCTGCTGTGTTGTGGTGTTATCGCCTTCCCTATTTTCATATGATCTTCAATTACATGCCAAACTCTAGCTCTACTTTTATTTTCACTGCTAAGCACTCTCGAGTTTTCTGTATGCTATTTCCTTCACTGGATACAATGCTAATATTATCTCTTTCAATGTAAAACAATATATATGTTGTTCTTGCTACCACTTTACAAGGAAATGATTCATTTCTTAAACAGATCCTCTGTTGTTTCTTGTTTATGTTGAATGATTGCTTGTTTTTCAGCTCTACTCAATTACAATATGAGTTATGTTTTCAATGGCAATTACGTCCTTGGTCTTGGTAAAAAGATGTTTATTGCAAGTGGAAGCAGAATTTACTATTCCGGTTTAAATGTTGTCAATGAAACAATTTGGATACCGGGAACACTAGCCCATCCCTTTATTGTCCATGTAAGCATCGTAGTATTTTACCTTTTCAAATATGGCCATCATCATTATTCTCAGATCTTTGCTTGTATTATGCTGGTTTTCATCATTCCTACATATGACTCAGGGGCAGACTGGCTAGATGGTTCGGCCAGGCCGGGCACAGTGTGACTAAATCAGGTCATGATTTCTAAAAGGCATAAATGGGTTTCCAGAGATATTGAAAAAGGCTGCAAATTTCTGATAGATCCACAGTTTTAATGTCATTTCTTTCAGAGATACATTTCAAAGTTCTCCATATGCAGGAGTGAGCATTTTGCAAACTTTATGCAGCCGGCCCTTCGGATATTTGTCCGAATGGCCTGACCGGTCCGTCTACCCATGATATGACTGTTAGACTATTATTTAGTTTTTCGTTCAGTCCGAGTTTGGCTGAAGAATGATGGTTTTTATCATTCCTATTTCTTTTCAAGGAAAACTCCTCCATTTTGCTTTATAGACTGGTTTTTAAAAATTACACAAGTATTGTAGTCGTCATAAGTCTGCAGATTTATCAATACAGACTATTTCCCTTGGTGGTGGTGGTAATTAAAGTTATTTCACATTGCATTTAGATAGGTCATTTTTGTAATTACATTTATGCGCATACACCAGTGCCACAGACCACTTATCAAGCATCGACATCACATATCACAGATGGTTATCGCAAATCACATATTTCAAACTAGAATCACAACCACATACCACATACCGATTAACAACTTGCCTCAACAAAGTGACGCGGTGTGACTTTTGAAGTCATAAAGTAGTGCTACAAAAATAACAAAGCCACATTTTAAAGCTATCGAAAATGTTTCATTGTATGACTTGTTATACTGTGCAACTGATTAATGTCGTATTTTCCAAGTTATTATCCAGTTATACGCAGACCACAACTAAGAGTACACCCAGAATTTGTATCAGAATTGCCCCAATCCTTGACTTCTAAAATGGGTAGCTACTTCTCATGATACCAACAACCTCTGTTGCAATGGTATCAACAACCTCTATTTCAATGTTGTCGCTTGGAATTACTGTATTTCTATCATGACTAAAAGGCAAAGTGTAACTGGCAAAGAAAGGATTTCTCACGTTTTTTCATCGATTTTTTGTGCTGTAATCTTAGATAAATATTTTGTATGGTATGGTTTTAGTTAGGGTTAGTAATACGATTTGGCTATACTCGAACTAATTTAGTGTGAAAGTTTAAATTGAGAAGCTGCATAAATGTCAACAAATACATTGAAAATTATTCTTATCACAAGATGAAGATCATATTCATTCAATTTTAACTATCCTTATTTTAATCTTATGAGATAGGCCCTTCTTTTTTAATTCTTTTTTAATTCTTTTTTAATCCTGTTGCTCTTCCCATAATCTTGTTTTGGCGGACAGACTTCTTTCATAATCAAATAACCTGTACTTACGAAAATTGTGCGTTTCCCTCCCTTTTCTGATATGAACCAATATTCAATCTCTTGTCAATTATTCTGGGGGGCCATCGTAAATAGAAAGCGTAGAAAAGGACAACAGGCTGCTCGAGATCTTGTTGGAATGAAAATTTCTAGATTATTTTATCCATAATTCACTGTAAAGGCCGATTTGATTTCTTGATGTCGAATGAGAGCTACCTTCCAGCTCCATTTGAAATTTTATATTAAAGTGCCAAAGCAGTATTTTAATTAAGGTGGCAAAGCAATCTTTCAATTAAGGTGGTAAAATATTCTTTCAATTAAGGTGACAAAGCAATCTGTCACTATGGTCTCGATAAATGAATTCTGATTCCTGCTTTTATACTGGGGTTGTTATGTGCTGTTTCCTTTCAAAGCTTGTCTTGCTGTACATGATATTCATTGTTCCAGGCACTAGCAGTTGGTGAGCCATTGCCAGTCATTGTTGATGTTAGTTACATTTTACCAGCAAAGGTGAAATATACATACATATGGATGCTGAAAGATAATTGGAGTGAATGTTCACGGGTTTGTCAAGGTCATATCTCCTGTTTATTACCTCCTTCTAACTACCTTATTTTTTCACCTGTAATAGAAGCATTTGCCAATGATACTACAGTATCATCTATTTAACTGGTTGAGCTGAGCATTTCAATTGATGCTAAACAGGAGCTTTTTTAGTGCATTCAGGATGCGTTGCTGAAATAGTAGCCAATTTGGTAATGGTAATGGTTTTTTTTCTTTTAGGCATGCAATTTCAAGAGTATTTGTGTCTCAGCGAAGTAGATTCAAAACGTGTCTCTGATGACAAATGCAAAAAGAAAAGACCTTCATCTCAATTTCAAAAATGCAACAGACACTGCAAATTAAGGTGATCCGTAAAATGTCATATTGTTGATGGAGTTTCTTATCTTATCATTTAGTTGTAATAATATAAAGATCGAATTGCCTATGTTGACACATGTTAGGTTAACTTATTCGTTAGTGTTCTTTATATCTTAATTTTGACATTTTAGTTCAAAATTTTTTAAATCATTTCTTTCAGTTTCAAAGTATTTTATTGTTTATCAATTTCCTCCACTCATTTATTGATTAATTCGTTGATTAAGTACTTTGTTCATTCGTTCATTCATTCACTCATTCATTAAATCCATAGTCAATTGTATGGTGATATTTTGAATTTCAGCTGGAGAGTTAAAGTTGAAACAGAATGTACTGCAAGATGTGGCGATGGTTTTAAAATTCAGTCTCCATTTTGTGTCAAAAAGTATGGAAATTCGAACGAGAGTGTCGACATTATTGATAGCAAGCATTGCAGGCATATGAAAATGCCCCCAAAGAAGATTCCATGCCACATGTCATGTACAAAAACTCTCTGGGGTTACACTGCATGGGGAAAGGTAAATTTGTTGTTTTAAGTCTTTAATGTATCTTCAGTCAGGTCTTCTGTAAGAACATTTATATATTTTAATTACAATTTTGAAAAATCTTATTTTCTCGATAGACTAGAAATAATTAGGCTACTATGTTGATAAATATATTCTTACGTTCTTGCTTTTGTCCTCAATAAAAGTGTTCCAGAACTTGCGACGGTGGAATTCAAACTCGGAAGGCTTACTGTTTAGATAATAAGGGAAAGAAGTTGCCAGAAACCCAATGTGATCCAGAGGAAAAAAAGGAAGTTGAAAGATCCTGTAACGAACATGGTTGCCCGCAATGGAAAACATCAGAATGGTCAATGGTGAGTGACTTTGTATGTTTTTAATTCATTCGATCAATCAATCAATCAATCAATCAATTGATCATTCAACAGGGTGGCCAACAAACCCTGGAAACCTTGGAAGACCCTGAAAACCCTGGATTTTGTTTTGGCCTTGCAGTGCTGTTGCATTTTTTATTCCTGTAGCGTAGGGTAGGAAGATCTATGAGGTTATTAGGGGGTAAAAACAGCGTATCATTTGTCGTGTGATAAGCAGCCTCATTTTCAAACAACGGACACAAAATTTCAAGTAAAACGCAGAGTGAAAGGTAGATAGGTATTGGCAGAAGATCTATATGTGATAATTATATTTTTCTAAAGTATAGTCAAAAATACCCTGGAAAACCCCTGAAATTTGGCAGAAAATCCCCTGGAAAACCTTTGAAAAGAATTTCATTTCACTGTTGGCCACCCTGCTCAATCAGTCAAGTATCAATCAATCTATGATTCAAAGTTGTACTGATATTCATCTTGCCTCTTCGAAATGAACTGTATTTTCTTTTATGTTTTCTAAAAAGTGTTTCAATCTATATTTTCTTGATTGCATTTGTCACAGCTATTCTTTTTGCGTGTTTAGGGGTGTGCATGTTTATATTTATACATCTAGCATGTATATACGTGTATATACATATCTACAGTAGAAACCTGTGTATCAGTGCGGCCATCCTAAGGAAATGCTGCTTCAAAGCATTTGTTAGAAAAGTGACACGGGTTGTATGACACGAGTCCTTTTCCAAGTTTTACATGGACAAATGTTCATTATACCTTTCATTTATTTAGTTTTTCAAATATTTCGGGTTTTATCTTTTTTCCTTGAAATTTAACTTATTGTTGGAGTTCTTTTCCATCAAGCTTCTTCTTAATACTCACAAATCATTTTTAGTGTTCAGTGACTTGTGGAGAAGGCAAGCAAGATCGATCAGTGTTCTGTGTAGATGGATTGGATTTCAAAAAGACAGTTGATTTGAATTTGTGCAATGCGACAATAAAACCTGACATTGCAAGGCCATGTGTGCTAATGGCGTGTCCTGCCTGGACTGTCGGTGCTTGGTCAAAGGTCATTTCCTAAGAATTGCATGTTATTTTGTGTATTAGTAGCAGGGCAATTTGCCCCCGTTAGAACAAAATAATTTAAAGTTCATTTGCATGCAGATCATCAAAATAAATTCAATTTTAGTAGTTTTTGTTTTAATTAAAGCAGTCTCATGAGTTTCCTGTTGTTGCTGTTGGTGTAAAAGATAACATTCTCCTAACTGATGGACTTCTATGTGGTGCTATTTTATCTGCTATTTGTTACAATACATAGCAATTCAATTCATCTATGATAGCAGACAAAACACTTCATGTATATAAAATTATATCACGAAGAAATTCAGGTATTTATGTGTGACGTCCGTTATATTAAGAAGCATTTTTACTTTCTTTTATTAACAAATACTTAAAAAAAGTTTATTCAATCGTAGTTTTCCATTACAGTGCTCAGTAACATGCGGTGTGGGTTATCAAACGCGAAAGATCGTCTGTCGACGAAGTGATGGCGAGAACATTCAAGAAAGAGAGTGCCATGCTCCCAGCAGACCCGTCGATCGACAAGAATGCAGGACACGACCATGTCCCGCCGACGTTCATGCAGCCATTGATGCAAAAGAAAATGAAGGAGAAGCAGTATGGATGACTGGAGCCTGGACTGCTGTAGGCTATCTTTTCACTTCATATACGTAAAACTATTTTAAGTCAATTAAAACTGCTTTTGATGGCATTCGATCATACTCTACTGATAGACTTACTTGTTCATTTTCATTTCTGTTGTTTCTACTTCATTGTGCATTTTGCCTTTCTTTCCAGCAGGTGTTTTTCCTATAAGGCGAATGAGATTGGATATTATTGCATCGACTTACACCTTAAATATTCTTTTAGGAATATCATATATTTTGTGTTCAATTTCTTTTGGCAGTGCAGCGTAACTTGTGGTCATGGAATGAAACGACGTTACGTCAGCTGTCGTTACAGAGGTGGTGCGGTGGCACCTGTCAATGAATGTGACGCTGGGAAGCAGCCCAAATCATCTACTGGATGCAATGACAGGCCTTGTCCAGAATGGTTTGTGGGAGAGTGGAGCAAGGTATCAGATATATCCAAATTGATAATAGTGGTAATATGTCTGTTATAAGGGTGTGATAGACTACCTCAGGTCTATTTTAGTTCTTCATTCGTAGGCTATAATTTTGCATATCTTGCAAAGCTCAATAGAAATTTGAAGTTGGTGCTGCTTCTGTTGTCTTGAGTACATATTGCCTTTCTTTGTTCTGTCTGCTTAAAATGATGCCATTTTTACATAGTGCTCAGTGGCCTGCGGTGGAGGGATACAAACGAGAGTTGTAGAATGCCGCGCAGGGGCCCATCAAATAGCAACGAATTATTGTGATCAATCTAAAGAACCAAAAGAACGAGATGCTTGCAATATACAAGAATGTTTGGGGAAAACTAGCACTGTTAATGTAGCATCAAGAGCAGCCAGTCCAAGAATACAATCAACCTTGCAGCCTCCTGCAATATGGAAAACAGGCCAATGGAGTAAAGTATGTTTGTGTATAAATCAAATAAGATTTTGATGATCATTACTATGTCAAATTGTTATATGAAGTGTTTCTTTGGCTTATAATGTAGTCGCTCATTTTTGCAGTGCTCCGTTTCCTGTGGAACTGGCCAAAGAACTCGAACTGTGAAATGCATGTCGTCTAAATTTTCCTCAACTTGTGATGAATCAATAAAACCGAAAGGAGTCAGTCAATGCACCGAAATTCCATGCCCATTTTGGAACTACGGACAGTGGTCTATCGTAAGTTTTTATATTGTGTTCCTACCATTTTTCATTGTTGGGAAACCATTTAAATCTTTTGTGTGTAGCTATTTGTTTCCTTGAGAAAGCTTTTTCATCTTTTTTGTGTTTTCCACACTTGATCTCTTTCTTATACTTATTTATTTTGATCAAAAGACCATTTTGGTTTCACGCTACCTATTTGTATAGCAGTTGATTTGATCTGAAATAATATTATATTATTTTAAAGCTTGAGATTTTAGCAATAGTTTTATAAGAGCTATTAACATCTCTTTTATTTGCTTTGCAAGTGTTCAGTGTCATGTGGACAAGGTGTTCAGCGTCGATTGGTTGTTTGTCAACTTAAAAATGGAACATATCTTAATCATAAGGCCTGTGACATCAACTACAAGCCAAAATCGAAGCAGATTTGTGAGAATCGGAAATGTCCCCAAATTGCTAAATGGATCACATCTGACTGGCAGCCGGTACGATCAATGTCATCATTTTATTGCATGACAGAAATCTATTTGTAATTATATATCTTTCATGCTTATGCTGGTCTTCTGCTTATGCTTATTACGACATGTATTATATTATCTATTATAGTATATTATAGTATATTATATCATAGTATATTATTTTATCAATCTATATATTTTTGAATGCCCCCTGAAGCTTACTCTAGATAGCCAGTAACAGATGCTTATTAGTACTTACTTTGACTTTCCAAAACTTAATGTTTACACAGAAGTCCTTCTTAGTTTTCTAAATCCCTCTTTTGATTCTACTGGAAAGGGAGCTGCAGACAAGTATTATGCTAATTTCCATGTTCAATTTTAAAGTTTACCGAAAGAAGCTCTCGATTTTACCTCCGTCTCCCCCAGTTCCTTGGGGCTTGGAGGGTGCCTCTGAGAGGACTTTAGTTCTGGCACGAGTATTTAAGACCGGATGCCCTTCCTGACCCCACTAATGGCCTGCGTTGGGCCTCGAACCCAGAACCATGCTGGTCTGAGTCGAGTGCATTACAGCTAGGCCACGGCTGCTCTACCGAAAGAAATGAAGGTCATAATTTTATTTTCCTCTATGATTCTGTTCTATTTATTATTTAGTGTTCAGTTACATGTGGCCTTGGTTTCCAATATCGAGATATAGGCTGTGAAAATGAAAAAGGAGAAAGATTACCAAGGCAAATGTGTTCCAGTAGAAAAAGGCCAACGCAGCAAATGCCTTGTGAACGAGGCCAATGTCCGCAGTGGATTGCAGGCGATTGGACAGAGGTTTCTTTTCATCTTACTTTTTTGTTTCAACTGTTTAGCCTCGTTTTTGAATTTCTTTGTCATTAATGTTTTGTAAATGCAGCTCTTTGATGGAAAGAATGAGCAGCTTTTAAAGAGCCTATTACATTTTCTCCATTTCGATTCAACACGCACAATATTGCTTGTTCCAAATGTTTTACAAATTTTTTTGTTGCTCAGAGTTTTCTTACCTGCATCTCATTCTGTGACATAGCAATTTTTTCCCTTCAGCAATGTTGTTTAACTTTATTGCAGTGCAACGATCAGTGTCAGAAAACAAGAAAACTATATTGCAAGAAAGGGCAAATTGTTGTGGATTATGCATCGTGTGGAATTGGATCCAAGCCCGTTGACGTCATGGATTGTCCCTCTGAAAATTGTATTAGTGCGCCTGAGTATTCATGGAAGACTGGAGTCTGGGGAATGGTAATTATTCTTGATTGTATCTTCGATGATTAAAAAAAAATACCCAGACTACAAGTATAGCTCTATTTAAGTGTTCTTTCATTTATTGATCATAGGTATAGATATATGTGAAAGGATATACATACATATATATATATACACACACGCACGTATCTTTATATATGTATATATATTTATATATGTATATGTATATGAACATAATTCTGTCAAGTTTTTCCTTAGATTAAAATATGTTTTCGATCAACAGTGCAGTAAGACGTGTGACTATTCAGTACGCTTCAGGACTGTACAATGTGTTGATGAACAAAGTAAACAAGTACCTGATGCGCATTGCTTGAGAGATTCCCCAATGCCAAGCAAAAGACAAGCCTGCTTTGGTGGACCTTGTCCTGCAAAATGGCTGCCACAACCATGGAGTGAGGTACCGTCATGCACTTTTTTTAAAGACTTCTTTCGGGTACATGATGGATGGGGGCTTTTTTCTATAACTGCCATTCAATACCGAGATGCTTGCTCAACAGTTGCCATTCAAGGGTTACTATCTTGTTTTGACGTGCAGTTTCAATTGCATCACCCCTTTTGTTCCCTCCATGAAATTAGCCTTGTAGGGTTTTTGAAAAATTGTTTGAAATTGATTAAGGATATAGACAGTCATTACACTATTTGGGAACACTTGCATCTTAGTTGAGATAAGGAGGAGTTTATGCTTTTTGGTTTTATCTTCTTAAAATGCATGTGGTAAAGCAGACAACTAATAACAACATATGGAATTGATGTTAAGACAATTTTTTTCTTGCAAAATAGTAAGTAAAACATATTGATCTCTGGCATTATTTTCAGAAAAACATCAATTTTTTGAACGTTAGAGTTTTTGTTTAATGGTTTGTCAACTACTTCTGTAATTGCTGATGAATCCTGTTACTTTAAGTGCTCTGTCACGTGTGGACAAGGTGTTCAGCATCGAAACGTAATATGTGAAGGCCATTTAAAAAAGCAGTCAGAGCGAGTGGATTGCAGAGCTGATAATAGACCATTAGAGAGGAGGATTTGTAATATGGGACAATGTCACGCAAAATATCGTTGGACAACGGGCAACTGGACTAAAGTATGTTTCTTATGAATTTTTTCTTTTCACGTATAGTTCATTGGCAAAGATGCCAGAGGGCTCTTGCAGAGAGAGACTTCTTATGAAGCTTTAATATTAGAAGTGATGGAATTTCAGCTCTTCATTACTTTGGCATCAGTTTGTATAAAGTAAAAAAATTTACTAATGTGTTATCAACCTAAAAGTGTATTTTCTATCAATTACAAATCGCATTTCGTACTTTCTATCAGTTCAATCACATTTCGTACTTTCTATCAATTACAAATCGCATTTCGTACTGTGTATCAATTACAAATCGCATTTCGTACTGTGTATCAATTACAAATCGCATTTCGTACTTTCTGTCAATTACAAATCGCATTTCGTACTGTGTATCAATTACAAATCGCATTTCGTACTTTCTATCAGTTCAATCGCATTTCGTACTTTCTATCAATTACAAATCGCATTTCGTACATTCTATCAGTTCAATAATCGCATTTCGTACTTTCTATAATGTGCATGCTTTCAAATAGAAGCTTTTCAATTTTTTTGTTGGATGGCAGTTCTATATAAAAGTATTGTTTTTCTGTACTTTGCATTTAGTGTTCTCAACCCTGCGACGTTGGTATATCCAAACGCGATGTACAGTGCATTGATATTTCTGGTGGAGTAAGCCCAGAGTCAAAGTGTATGTCTAAAAGGCCTGTTGGGGAACGCGTCTGTAATACACAATCCTGTAAGTATACGAGTGAACTTTCAGATGGACAAACAATTAATACTTAAAAAGCCTTTTTGTAGATTATCAGCTACTGTTTGAGAGTATTAGAAGAGCAATATATGCGTTTTCAGGCAAAGATTGAAGTGTTTCTTAGGATGTAGTTTATATGAATTGAACTGGTACTGAATGAAACCATTGTTTGGTAGGATTAACTAACTTGCTATATTTTAGTCAGGCAATAATGGATATTGCTAGAAAATTTATACTTGATGGAGTAGGTCATACTTCTTTTACGCTTAGCAATTATAGAATGTATCTTCTGTAGACTTTGAAACTTCTTGAACACAATTTCAATATGTATTGTTTTGCTTCAAACAACGATTTCCTACTACAGTAATCTGATGTTATTGTTGAATTTAATATAATTATTTTCTCAAAGATATTTTAATATAATTGTTGTCCAATGATACGCTTCCTAATCCGTTCAGAATATGTTATGGAGAAATATGTTATTTTTACAGCTGGAAGTGGATAATTTTTGCTAGTGTATAGGCTACGTAGTGTAGTATTTAAGCTCCTTAATTTGACATTCATCGATACGCATGCGCACTTGTTTAATGCACAGGATGTCTTCGTTCTGACTTTCTCAAATGTCAGAAATGACCCCTTTCGTTTGCTGCAATTGTTAGCAAGCCCAAAACCTATGTGGTAACCCAAAACCTATGTGGTAAACCAAAACCTATAGGATTTACATTGAACTGTAGTTTCTCTTTCATAGTTTGTTGGATATATTTTGTATATGTTTACAATGTATTATATTGTTTCATTATTCTATGTACTTAAATTTTCGTAAGGGGAATATTAATCGTAGGGTATCTTCGTAGTATGAGAAAATTGTTGTTGCTGTTTCCCTTCTGCTTTTATCGTATTTTTGCCTTTGTTACCAAACCCTTCATACGGATGCTTAAGTCATTTCCACACAAATAAAACCTCATTTCATTCTGAAGGAAGGACAATTTTGCCATTATGCAATATAATCTCTACTTGTACACCTGTTACTACTATCACGCTAGTGTTGCCTCATTCTGGTATTGCCTCGTTTTTGTTCATTCCAATGAACAATTTGTACCATCACAGTTGTATGATTCCTTTTTGTTTGTTAATAGTATGGCTGTATGGCTCCATGATCAGGTAGTCTACCAACTGGCTAAATAGTCTTCCCTTATCAATGAAATGACTAATGATTTCTTTTCTGTAGATTGTCTTAGATATGCCTTTGCACTGTCGTATACTTCATTATCCAGTGTCTATCTGACTTCTTTAGGCTAGCCTAACCACCAAATCAAAGCGCATTTAGTCATTTGTACTCTTCAATTTGCCTTCTGGTTAGGAGGTCGCTCTTATCCTCTTACAAGAATAACAGACTGCTCTGTGGTGATGTCGTCTGCCTTCATATCTCCAGGCAATAAGCCTATGGGCTGGAACTGTTACAGCCTGAAACTATTCCAATAATCCAAACAATGCATAAATCCTTCTTTAATGGTTGATATTAATGCTGTGAGCACCATTCACAATCACTTACTGGCTGTCATTTCTCTTATTGTCTATTAGATCGTTCTAAAATGAACACAATTTGGCTGCTTTTGTTGTCTATCAAGTCATGGCAATATTCCTTGACATCTTTCACCTTCATTCGGATCTCATTACTGATGGATATTCTTTAAACGACGTGTTTGCTTTATGTTCCTGATATTGTATTGCTTAGCAGATGTTGGATACTCTCTCTTGTTGGAATTCCTTGTACCTGAATTCCTTATCTACCTTTTGTTTTCTGTACACATAATTCAGCCCTGCTGCTGTAGTTTGAAGTTAATTCAAATGTATCGCTAGACCTTTATCATTTAATTGTCTAAGCTATTATATTTGATGAAAATTTTGAGGTTATATTTGAAGTATTCATTTTTCGATAGGCCCGTCAAAATCCTGCAGAGATCTGCAGTCACGAAATGGGGTTTTTACTGATGGAGAATACACTTTGATGAGCAAAGACAATAAATATGTAAAGGTATTTGTACTTTATTTTCCCTTAAACTCTTTTAAGAGAATTTTTTGCTGAGACTCAAAATTTCTGAAAGTTTTTTATATGAGCCCAGTAACAGATGTTAAGGGGGGTACAGTGCCCCCAGCTGCTATCGAGTCGGCAAATTCTCAACAAAAGTAGTGAAACGAAAGGCCAGATACAAGATTTGTAATAAGAAAATCACTTTTTTTGCTTGACCCTCAATTTTCTGGTATAACGTTTCTCATGAAAAACATGTTTAATCGACAAATATTTCCAAGTATTTTTAGAGCACACGAGATTCTTCTAAAATTATCTGCAAATCAGCCCCTTTACCCCCTCTGAGTTTTCTTGAAAAACCGCTGCTACTTGGGTCTAAGATTATTCTTAAGAAATTCTCTAGCGACAAAAAGTGTAATTTCCCTTCATCATCTGAAGGTCACAGATAAAATTTAAGTCTGTGTTTATTTGCTACTTAGTCATACAGAAGACAGAGCAGAACAGTGAAAGTTACCCAGATCAGCAAAAATAAATATCTTGCTGAGGCATGAGGATTGCATTATTATTATATTGCTCCTAAATTCCAGTGATTTGAGCTTCTTAAATTTCTGCTTGATGTATAGGTCTATCTCTTTCATTTTATAAGAATCGTTTTGCTTACGTGATCGTTTCTGATCCAGGTTTATTGTGAAGGCATGGGAACAAGCAGGCCAAGGGAATATATAACTTTAAGAACTGGCGTTTCTGATAACTATTCTGAAATATATGGGAAAAGGTAAGAAAGACTGCCATTTACATTTAGAGTCAAGCCAGAATTAATGATTGCAGTTGTATCGTAGTCAGTTTTCTTTTCATATACAATTGTATTTAATGGCTTATTTCAATGGCTCTAAATGGCTCTTACTCACAATTTCAAATATTTTGTCATGTGTGATGAGCTGCATTATCTTTCTACTGAACTTCAAGTTTACTCACATGCTTTTATGCTAAGTAATTTGCTCATATGTTTTTCTTTTAGATTGAGAAATAGGAAAATATGTCCAAATAATGGAACAAGGATAAAACACTGTGCCGATTGTCTTGATTTTCCATCTTCGGGCACAACTTATTTTAGCAAGATTAGAATCGATTTTAGGAGACTAGTTTTAATTCGTAAGTTTTCTTCTTCCTGTATCTTCTTAAAGTTTGATTGTTACCTTGGCATGCTGTGTAGCAGTGTTTAATAATTTACAAGTATTAGGTATGGTGTTATGGGTCGTATTAGCAACTTTAGTTGAAATGTAGTTACTCGGTGAGATTAGGTGTTTGCTTTCATGTTCATCGTATTTTTACAGTTGGTTTATCGTACGGCCATCGTAATTTCATTGCATGTTTATTGTATTTTATTTAAGCTATTGTTCTCATGTTAGTCTTATTTATGATGTTTCAACTACGATTTTTTGTGTACATTTCCAACATCCTTTACAAATATAAACAGTTTTACTGCTGTGTTCAGTCGCTTGTAAATCTTTTTTTGCCAAAACAGCTGAAGATACAACATTTGCTTTAAAATTTGGAAGATATCCCCCACCATTAGCATCTGCCGGAGATTGTTTTAGTCAAGCACACTGCCCACAGGTATTTTCTCATAAATCTTAGTATCTCAAGTATCTTCATGACATCATGATTTAATTTAGACACTGGTGTATGATATCAACTTTCCTACTTGATGTTAACATTGAAATTGTGCGACAGGACTGTTTGAATTTATTTGTTGCTCAATTTAGAAACTGTTTGATCGCCAATGGTGATCAACTTTTAGCATAGCAAATTGGATCAAATATTAAGGCTTTTAGTTTGGAGAGAAAGAGCTTAAAATCTGACTGAATCAGCAGAAAGTCAAGTAACATTTCCATGGCGACAGTATTTCAATTTTAAATGCTGAAATTCTAAGAAATGCCTCTGAGATAGATGAAAATGATCTAAAGCTTCAAGTCTACCATGTTTTAGGGTACCTTCAAATTAAATCTGACTGACACTGGTATCAGCTTAGATCCATCTGTAACTTGGAGGAACAGTGGATACTTCGTTTCAAAAAAAATCGACAAGTCAGCGGTATGTTCATTAAAAAGCTATCATTGTGATCATCGTATGCTGTAAAGTCTTAAGTAGTTAGTATTTAATATTATATATATATATATTATATATGTGTATATATA
>WIPJ01000488.1:89876-113096 GCA_018155075.1 Cassiopea andromeda
AACCAATTGTCTCTGACAATACAGTCTGATCTGACACAGCCTAAATGAGTGCAAAAAAGCTAATTCTGGCAGCAATGCAGATATAAAAAAAACTATAGCAAAATCAATTTACTTGCCCATCAAATTATCAGCAATACAAGAAATATAATGCATGTAGAAACTAAATAATATAGAAATTAAATAATTTACGATGAAATAAATTGAAAAAACATTAAGTAAATTAATGGGAGAAACATAAAAGTTATAGAACCATTACTGCAAAGAGAGTTCATGCATGGAATAAAAATTGTATTCGATCAAAGAATGGAAGTTCGTCCTGCATCTATGAATCTCGTAAATAGCCCTAAAAGCGCACAACTAAACATAAAACTTCTCTAAATAGTGTCCTATTCATAAACAAAGTGAGATATGCGAAGCCTAGATGAAAAATCTCTTAAACTTCAATATTCATAGTCTTCAATCACTACTTAGCAAAGACAGCTATATCTGTATATGTGATTCGGACTTAAATATTTTCCAAATTTTCTTTCATCTATAATCGAGACCATTTTCACCGGATTAAGTTATTGCTACGGCATTTCAAAAAAAAATTCATATTTCTATCTGTAAGTGCTTTCCTAAAATATCCCATTTTGCACGAACATCAAAGGATGTTTTCATGAAATTTTCTAAAAATTGATAACACATCTAAAAAATCTCATGATGAGCTTTCCATGTTTACAATTGCATGAAAGGATTTTTGATCTATTCTACAAAAAGTTAAAAATGTTAATCAAAATTACAAAATTCAACAACTCACTTTTCGCAATACAGATATTAATTGCATTGTAAGCAATTGCAGAAAAATCTTCAATCGAAAAAAGCAATTACAGTATTAACAGTTGATAGCTAATAAAATGACATTATTTATAACAGTTGTTAATATTGAAAACAATGGACAATCAGGAATTTTGGACAGAAACTCCGGAGAACCCATATAGTACCTGGAAATGAAACAATTGTAAATTAGTAGCTTCACTTCAAGTGAAGACGTCGATAAAACTGCTTCAAAAGACCCATCCATTTCAAAAGCATTTACTAGATTAAAAGCCTCTGAGCAGGTAATATGTATCAGTTTCAAGAAAAATTGTTATGACAACTCAGGTCTTCACCATACGTGGCATTATTATTTTAGCCAATTTCAGGATCAATGACTTACAACCCGCCGAAATAAGCCCTTTTCAGGAAAAGCAAAGCAATATACAGAAATAAACATATCATATAAGTCGGGAGTACTTTCCAATTATCAGCCTCTGCAAAGCTCAAGAAATTTGATGAAACTCGAGCTCATTTAAATGAAATGAAATTTACCGAATTCCTGTAGCGAATTACCTGAATTCTTCGTAATATTTCTCTGCAAGATATCTTGATAATCGAGAACTATTTTCAAAAACGAAATGTAAAACACTGAACTGCTTGAAGAGTAAAACAACATCAGGCCTTTTCAGTGTTAATTTGTCTTCCGTCATTCTTTCCAATATTCTTTGAATCATGTCATCCAAGAACTGCTCCTAAGCAAAAAGTCAAACACAAAATTTAAATTAAAATCTGAGCACAAAGCACCCCGGAATCTTAGATTATTTAGAAAGTCGTTTAGATCATGGCCTTCTACAGTCAGCTCATTTCAGTTAAATGCACTCAGCTCTTCACAATGCCAAATGCTTACCAAGAAGACTCTGCGACTGTATCTACATCTGTAAGCCTCCTTCACATGTAACTCAACAAGTATATGATGGACGCAGCGGCGTTACGCCCAATCTTTATCCGGGGGTAGGGGTGCGCACAAAGCAATGATTTAAAGACAGAGACTGATAGGGCCATTAAATTACCAACAGAGGTGTGAATTCTCCAACAGAGGTCCTTTCATAACATGAGCTCCTAAATTTTATTAGGTGTGTTGATGCAATAACGGGTTGTTTGGCTACGTCATGGCTTAACAAGTCAGACAAGTACGTACTTATGAAACTCACAGGATGTAAAACTACTGACGGTGTCGCCAAAAGTCGGGGGTGTGACATCATCCGTTGGCTTTGTCCCTTGGTTGTAAATAGTCTGAAACGCATGCTGGATAGAATACTGACATGAAAATCCCAACTTGAAATCATTCGCATGAAATGTACCAACAGTGATAGCGTTTCATTACAAAATATTGAAAGATGTATCATTATCATGAATTGTTCTACGATAATGAGCAGTTGCTAGCATCATCAGCCCATGCCTGGAGACACGTGCAATTGCACGTGCGCGTGTCTACAGAGGTGCAAAATCCCCCGCACGAGCGCAAAATCGCCCGTGGCAGGATCACTTTTAACCGTACAATCGCACAAGCGAAATAGGAACTATGTTGTCGCAACTACAACACAAGTGACTGCCACTTTTTAACTTCATAACTCTGCTTTATACTATTCTATCCTAAATGAATTATTTGACATGCTTCAGCAACAAGAAACTCTCTTTTGCGGATACAAAAATCCTGGATCGCACGTGCAAATCCAAATAAGTAAGAGCAATCACTCGTGCAAACGAGGGTGCACGTGCAAATTGACGCTCGTGCACCAATTTCCTCCGGGCATGGACTGCATCATAATTCCTTTCAACTTCTTTAAATTATTTGAAGTAGCAAAAAGTGAACTTGAGCCTTAAGACTAAAATGTGGCCATGTAAAACTTACAATACATGAATGATGATCCATTATTTCGATTAACTTATGAACAGAAATCCCTTTCCCATCACGGTACGTCCAGCTGCACTGAAAGAAGAGTGGATAACAATCAAGCAGGTCAAAAGTATGATATTTAGGACATCTTAAGTGGATAACATTCAAGTAGGACACAAGTATATTTAAGACCTTAACAAATTGGTGTTTCATTCAAAAGTATTTTATCATCACAAATTTGAGGCTAACTAAAATAATCAACGACTGTCACAATGTGGAGTACTAGAAGGCATTAACAAAGCGCCAACCTGTTCAGCTGCATTCAGTAACTCATAAATGAGTGATGAACAAATATCCGTCCATTCTCCAAGCAAATAATTCAACTGCATTTAAAAGGAAAGCAATTCAACAATCACGGATAGCTTCTGCCTGCTTCACAAAAATATCGACTTTCCAAGCTATCAAATACCTATTCTTTATTAATTTTGTTTAAGTTCATAAAAATAGATTTCTCTTTCAAATCTAACAAACATATCGTAGGATAAAAATACATAAACATTTGTGAATCCTTAAACAACTCAATAAAGAAAGAAATTTGACATATATAGTTTCCTGCAAGAGTTCATACGCAAAGGTATAAAATAGAAATCATAGAATTGATTACCTCCAATTCTTTCTCGCTTGGTACAAGCTGGGTTTCAACACCAGACAGAAGCAAAGAGGCAGCAGTTGACAATTGCTGTGATTCCTTCTTCTTTAAAATAGTAGGCCTTACCAATGCAATTTTTAGCATATTCACAACTATCGATCCCCTAAATAACAAAAGGCCTCATTAAAAGTGAGAAAATCAGCTTTGGTGGACAAACATACATGATACTATGACTCTTAATGAAGATGAAAAAGAAAGCACCAATTCAACAACACAATGAGAGACATCATGAATCAAAACACTTTGTGATGGAAATTCTCATATTTAGATAATCACACCATGGAAATCTTGATGATTGTCTAAGCCTCTACCTCAATATCTCTTCAATATTCCAGGGATCTGCTCATATAAATACTTGAAAACGATATTAAGATATCTCGTTTGAAATATTTGGCAAAAACATGAGTTGTACTGTATCACCTAGATAATATTCGGTGTTCCGCCAATTGATGCTAACAAACAACAAAAGAAATGTAATAATAATAGTTGTAAAAGTAATACCTATGACCAAACAAGATTTTATTCCTTGACGGAAGAATTTCTGTATTGAAGATCATCGCGATTATCAGTTCAACAATTATCAGCATGAAACTGTAGGAAGAATCATTTTAGAAATACGTAAATGTGTATTCCTGAAAAATATTTAACGATGAAGAACTGAGAGAAACAAAATAATTGATAGACAAAGCGAAGTACAACAGCAAACATAACGATGGAGCCTAAACATTATTGAACTGCTATAAGTCTTAGATTTAATTGATCTTGTAAAATAACTAACAGTTTCCTTACTCCAGTAAGGCAACCTAGCAATTCAGGGACAATATATAGCAAATAATAATAAAGTATGAATGCATAACATCCCATGCTGTTTAAGTAAAATAGTACCAATAACAACATAATATTACCACCCTTCCTTAAACCGTTATTTATCAAAGGCAACTATTTTTATAAAAATCTCACAAAGAAGTTGCTAAAAGGATAGATTTAATGTAGCTATTGTGATTCAATAGTACAACTTCAAAGCTATTCAAATTATTGCCAAATGAAGCCATGCATATTATTCACGTCTTTGATTATTGTCGGGTGATGAGATGCATAAAGACAGGAAAGGTACATAAAAATCACTAATAGTATTTGATCTACTACGGACAAAATCTTGCCTAATGACACCTATCTCATTAGTATCTCCGAGGAAATGGTCGATATTTTTATCTGAATACGAAATATTTACTTACTCAAGTTGATCGGCTTCGTCTCCTCGCATTTTTATTTTTCCGTGGTTAGAAAGATATTCATCCAAAAGTGCAGTGTAATAATTTAATAATTCGTCAGTCTACAAAGCAAATTGCAATAGATGCAAAAGTCATTGGGGGTAGCTACAGAATTACTACACAAATATACTAATCACGCTACATCGAAAAAGACGAACTTAATATTCAAACATACATAAACAATCTGGTTCTATCATAAGCAGCTGCTTCACACATATTTTTTAATGAAACCTACTGTTTTTTGCCTGAGCTTTAATTTTCTTAACTTTTTTCGAAATTGAGCTTTAGACTTCTCAAAATTGCCTTAATTTTTACCGAAATAAACTGGCTGAAATGGGTTACCTTTCTTTGTTACTTGCATACTCGAATTTGAATTGTAGCATAATGAATGAAATAATGCATAATATAGATTTTTGGCAAGTAAAGAGACTGCACTTTGGAAATAGAGACTTGTGATTTCCTAAGATTTTCCCAAGAATTTGGACATTTGAGCCTCATTTTCTTATAAACTTTTTTCTTATAAAGACGTGTACAACTAGGCATGCTGGAGCCATGGAGCTAGGGGCTTCAGCTCCCACTGTTCTGCTAGTAGATGGTGTCCTGCTTGGAGGAGTACGTCCCAGTTTCTCCCAAAACTATTCACCTGTTGTTGAATACAGCTCTTGGATAACTTATCCTATCTAAGATAGGGTGTATCATGATACGCAAAAAGGGGTATTCTTGCTATCCAAAGGGCTGGCTATAAAGATTTTTTAGGGGCTAACCCTTGACCCCACTTCCATGCCACAATGGGAGCTTGCCACTCATCCCAGCTCCCCATCAATAAGATGTTCCAGTGTCCCTGGTGACAATATAAAGCGAAATGATGCATGAGACAACATAACAAAAAATATTTCTGAGAAGAGTAACTTACCTTCCAAAATAGTTTCTTTATAAAAGGTCTCTTCTTGCAGCCTGCTACAAGTTCTTTTGCAAATATGAATGCATTTTCTATTTTGTTACAATTGAAAATCTCTTCCTTCAACTGGTAAAATTCCTCCATAATTTTTGAGCTAAAATGAATATTTTTGTGAATTCCCTAGGTAATTACAGCTTACCATGCAACATTAAAACAACTAAAAAATAAATGAGTTGTTGGTCTATATTGTATATAGAGAAGAATAAGGATAACCTATTGTCAATTTCTTTACACATATATTAACATAAGTACTATTTTATTTAGCTTACTAATTACATGCTACTAAGGAGTTCAAAAAGCATATTCCTAGTACAACTAGGAAACTGATTAAAATAGAAATTTAGCTGCAATAACTAAACAAATTCACAATGAATTTACCTTGCAGATGAAAAAGATTTTTCCTTGCTAATACTCTGTTCTAATGTGTGTGCCTGATGAAAAGAACACAAAAAGTTAGCCTTAAAAAGAAGGAGTAATTATATCATACACTAAAACTTGGAAAATAAAATTTTTAATCAGTATAAACCTAGGAGACAAAATTGAAAGGAGGAATTTCTATCCAAAACACATCTCTCTTTTGTGCTAAATTCTTAATAAGATGACAAATCGTTTTTACCTTGAGTCACTAAGATCTTATGCGCAGGAAAGGAATGAAATTTTGCTTCATTTAAGGTGCTGAGAAATTTAAAGATTGTCGTCTATTGAAACTCAGTTCATAGGCAGTACAGCAAGTAGAAAATGAAAATGAATATTTCTGGAAACTAAATTACCTAGTCTGAATGAGAGAATTAGTAAGGAATCCAATAAATAAATAAATTGAGAAAATAGAAGAATCTTATCAAAATGCTGAAAGAAGTAAAAATAAATATACTAACAATAATAGAATTAATTCTTGTTGCTCTCAATAAAGATATGAGTGGTGACTCTCCATTAATCAAGTAAATATCCAAAGTTGTTTCATTTTTTCCAATTTCAAGTACTTCATCATCAATTTCTTCAATTGAGTTAACAGGTTGCTCCTTTTCAGGACTTTTCTCATCAGCCTTACCAAAAAATCCTACAACCTTTGCAGAAAAACTAGATGATAAACTATTACTTGAGCTAGAAGGTAAGAATCTATTTGCATTGCTATCTTCCTTTGGCATATTGTGCAATAAACTTGATTCTAATGCTTTATCTGAGGTGTGTTCAATTCTATGATGAGTGTTATGAGTAGAAAGTGTCCTTTGTGAATATGTGTATTTCTCAAGATGAGGCTCTGAGGTATTCCACTTGAGTGCAAAGTCTTTACTTCTTCTTTGCTCACTGTTCCTTTGCCTTCTCCCAGAGACTCTCAACTTAGGTGAGTTCATAATATTGGATGCATTTGTATTTTCTGTGCCAGGTGCTGGTGGTGGTAAAGGGCGAAATTGACTAGAACATGGTCCTACTTTATTGCCAAATGAAGGTATGGAATAACTGTTTGGCACATTTTGATGTAAAGAAGAATGAGATAGAATTCTAGAATCTTCACCAGAAGAAAGGTCTGCCACATTTAATGGATCACTAAATGACCTATCCCTTGTTTTGTGCATAGTGTCATGATCACTCTTGAACTGAATTTTTGATCTTCTTATACCTTCAACTGACTCCTCAAATACAGTAGAACTAGTCAAATATCTGCTATCATCACTTGTTTGAGAAGGTGAGACTATTCTGTTTGCTGCAAAGGTACCAGGTATTCTTTTAGTGATTGATGAATCACTTTTTCTGTCACCTGAAATACTTTGACTGGATCTTTGTGATAATGGCAATGATGATGATGAAGATGAAATGTTTTGCAATTTAGCATTGGCTTGTTTTAGATATTTCACAGCAAAATGCTGAGCACTTTTTTGCAGATCGCCAGAAAGGAAGTCAGGGATATCATGAACCTAATTAGAAGAAAGTAAAAGTAATCACAAAGCGAACAAGAGAACAATACAAAAGTAAAAAGAAAGGACAATAACTAAAAAGACTGAGAAAATGACAAAACTGTGTTTAAAAGGTGCAATGCAAGACAGATGCCATTACTAAAACTTAGAAGTTTATAGCTTTACTATAGATTTGATGTCCCTAACAAAGCAAAGTGAATGGTATTGCAAATACTAGTGTTGCTAGAAGTAAAGAGATTAAAGAAAAATTAGAAGTAGGCAGTAATTGATCAAAAAAATTCTGTTCAAAAATGAAAAACACAAGGATGACTGGTTCTATGCTGGGACTTACAAGATAAGTTTACCACAAGACCCGAGATCTCAAGCTATTCACCTAGAAATAGCTGAGATTTGCACCTACCCAAGCTTCGATTAGGGTTTACAAAGAATAGTTTCCACTTCACATGAACCTTCACATGGAACGAGATTCCACAACAACATAGAAACTAACCCTCTCTAAATCACTTCAAAAAAGAAATGAAACAGCTTCTGAGAAGCTGAGATGGGTAGTAGCAATCAAGCATGACCCCTAGGAAAAGCAGCTTTTTACTTTTGTTCAAATTTTTTTCTTTCGTGATAGGGCATCATACCTAAATATTTATTTATACATATACATATTTACTTATTTAATTAAAATAATGATCACTTCCTATGTACTAAAGACTTGATAGAAAAATTTAGTAATGTAAATAAATGCATGTTTCACAAACAAATAATTGCAACATTGACATAGCAATTGTTTCTTTATGAAAAATACAGTTGGCTTCATTACTACATCTTTGTAGAAGGTCCAATTCTAATTGAATGGCTGGATAAATGAATGAATGGCGTGATTTACTGATTATTGTACTAGACTGCTTTACAAACACATTTATATCAACAACACATAAATACATACAGAAGGGGAAGGCCAATGGACATACAGACAACATACAAAGTATACAGTCAGATCACAACATCTACAGACAAAGCAACAGGGGTTGCAGCAACAGGGGAGGATATAGGACTGAAGCCCACTTGTTACAACATGCTAGCCACTGTCAGAAGGTGAACAAGTCTTCTCTTGGAGCTATTACAATAGCCTTCTATATCTATTTTAGTCCCCATTGTGGAATAGTCAGCCTCCTGTGAGAATATTCCTGGCACTACCTCTGCAAAGCACATGCCCACAGCAGTAGAAAGTACCCACAATAGAAATAGTGCAGATAGACACGTGCAACAAACCTTATACAAGGAGGCAGAGAAACAAGAATACAAGGGCAGACCCCACATCCATACCCAAACACAGATATCATAATTAGAATTCTTTAACTTACATCATTGATTTCTGCTATATTTTGCAGTTCAATTGTCAATTCAATGTCTTGTTCTGTTTGAGGGGGGTTGGCCAAAATGAACAGCTTACTATCAGTGAGAGCTATAAACTTAAATGCATGCCCAAAACTTTCACCAACAACTATGCAGGGTTCTGAGATTCTAAGTGCATCACAAACCCTTTGTCCCAAATGCCTTTTAAAAAAACATTGTAATCTCTGATTGGTTCTGTAGCCTCCATCTTCCATTGGCTTTCATTAGTAGCACCAGACTGAAGATCTAAGAGAGGAAGCTTGTAGTCATGACTGAAAAGAATTTTTCAAAATCAGGAACAGCTTACAAAGCAGTAGTTGTGTTTCATTTAAACATACAAAAAGTGCTCAATATGTTAAATGTAGAAAAAAAGCTGAGAGTATTGCCTATTGCATATCAAATGCTATACTGATTAAGAGATTCAAGTAATAAAAAAATATTTTTTACTAGACAACATTGAATACTTCTAACTGAAAGTAGAAATCAGTTGCATTTGACTTCTGGGAATATACCTGGGAAATCAAAGCCTAGGGCCTTCAGGGGGCTATAGTACAGAGGAAGGTGTTACCTTAGGCAACCAGCCACACCTTAACATAGACGATGAACACCTCCTCCCAAAATAGGCTATGTCTCCTTTTAATTTCATAGCTTCTCTCCCCAGAAAATCAACAATTACATTCAACTATGTAACTTATGCACTCAGAAGTTCCTTAACAGCAGCAATGATCCTCAGCCATTCCTACTTCTTATGACACACTATGTTATCCACAAGATCCTTTTACGGAAATAGTGACCCCTTGGATTGTGCTGGGGTACCCTAGGGTTCCAGGGAACTCCGGTTGAAAACCACTGGCCTAAACTATACAAATTTCATAAAGGCAGGCATTGATGCCGTACGTATCTGCATTAGCGCCGGATAGAGATATCATGCTGCACATGATCGCAGCACCCTCGACGTTGTCAAAGTATCTAGAAAACATCTCACCAAACGTATGTTGCAAGTCCTACAGATGGTAAGAATAACGTCAGAAACAGACAATATGGAAAATGCCTCTTACAAAATATATGCGCCATAAGCTCATTAATTTTAATGTCAGACAATTTATATTATTTTGGAAACAATTACCCTTCAGCTGCCAGTTAGTTGCTCCTTCAATACAAATAAATCTTGACGAGTGCAAATTATATCTTGATGAGCCGCAGTTTGCAGACCAGCAAGCGGAAGAAACATGTAAAATTCTGCTTGGTTTCACATTCCATTGATTGGATCCAATTTTCCATGTTCACTTTGGACTGTAAAGTAACATAGCAATGGAAGCGAAACAGCAGGTATTATTGTTCCTGCTAATTAAAACTGAAACCACAAGGCATTCTTTCGTTGAAAATTCATAGAATTAAAAATTTTAAACACACACCTGCGACCCAAACACAACAGGCCACCAACCGTTTCTATGTACATTGCTAGGCCAAGCAGCAGCAGCAACAACAAAAACAACAACATGGCGACGAGGTACGGAATTATCCAGTTCTGGAAAATAACCACTTTCCACGAGGCTACAGGACTTCTTTAACGCCATCCATCTTTATCTACTAATAGTGCAAGAATGCTAATTGATCATTCCCTATACAATGGCTCCCTATTACTGATTCATTCCGTCTATTTACTGCTGCCAAACGGAAACAATGAGCACGATAAAAGTTGGAAAGGCATATGAATTTTAATTTCAATCATCTGCAATTCCCCAAAATACATACAACTGCAATGACTGTAAAAGAACATGGTTAAGATATAAAGTATTGCGATAGAATGCATTATCTACTGTGGGAAGCAATTGTTCGTACAAATTTTTAATTCAACAGCCCTAGGATAATAATAGTGTGAAAGAAGTTACTCTTGTGTCTCTAATAGCGGGGGGAGGCAATAGAAGGGGGTGTTCATATCGGCCAATTTTTAATAGATGGGGGTGTTCATTTCGGCTAGTTTTTAATAGAAAGAGGGTGCCAATAGAATGAGGTATGCATGTCGGCAGCTTTTCAATAGAAAAAGAGTGCTAAGAGAAGGTGGTTCATGCTGGTAAATGGTTTCATTAAAAGGTAATTTAATTTTCTGCGTCTTCTGATCACGATCGATTTGCAAAATTTAATAGAAGGAGGTGTTAATAAGCAACGGGAGAGAGGGAAAATTCTCCTGAAATTAATAGACGGGGGGGCGTCTATTAGAGACACTAAAGTACTTGCCATAAAAGTGTTCTTATGCTAACTGCACCATCAAAAAGGTGACTATAGTTTTTCAAAAGGCATGGATAGCCCGCAAGAACAGCTTTTTGTCCATTCTCCAGTAATCTTGTCTTGTTTAAAACTTGATTTGGGGAAAACATGACAATGTCCTTTGTTGTTTACAGAAGTTGTGCCCTCTGAAAAGTGAAACAATAATACATCAAATCCAAACAAAGTCTACACGTGGAATCGATGCTGTTTTCAGCAAAAAAAACTACTTGATACAAAATTTTCTGGAGCTAGTACAGCTTCTTGTAAAATCACCGTTAGCAAAACTAACTGAAAAGGCCAAAAATAACTGCCAAGCAGTGTCTAGGGATTCCATTATTTAATTTATTGAGATGATAATAACTAACAGACAAAAGAAGAAGAATTTAAATTTGATAGTAACCAAGAAATAAGCAAACTCTGGAGAAATTCAAATTCAGAAAGAAAAATGTCGACGTTACCTAGTTTATTCAAAGGCCATGAAACAGAAACATGGGATGCTCTTTCTTCCTTATTAGCAGAAATAAATTCTGAATGCTCACCATCCTGTAAAAAGACCATCAAAATAAACACATAAATACTAGGTTAAAAAATGTTGAAAACAGACATTGCTCAAGCTATAAACGAAAATAAAGAGAAGAGATCCCTGAGGCAATATCAGTGCTAATACTTGATGTAGTAAAAAACAGGATACAAAATAGGCCCTAGCTTAGAGTGATTTACTCAAATAATCGATAAAACACTTGCCACAGCTTTGCAATAACAAGGACGTATACCTAAATTACAATTTTATGCATAATACCCTAAAGTCATATTTTCTTCTGATTCTTTCTCGCACAAGCAGTCCTTTTACTAACATCTTCCATCTTTCCAGAATCTTCTTCTCGTTTTTCTGAAGAGAAAGGCGTTCCGTTACAATCAGTGAACACGCATAAAAACATGCAAAATACTCAACAAGTACTGCTTTTCCAAACACTTTGTCAAACATAATCAAACTTCAAAATGCTTTGCATGAGGTAGCTATATATTGAGAATTTCCTCATTAACTATAATTTACAAACAGAAGTTGAAATAATATGACATACCAATGAGAAGGAACTTCATCTACATAAACAGATATTAAACCAAGATGGATGCAGAAGAATGTGAATATTCAACTTTTTAAACACCCACAGACCTCCTTTAATTTCCTTTCCCTCTCATCTTCATCTTTCTGCCATGCATCTAGCAACTTTTCTTCGAATTCAGCAGCAACAACTACTCCTTCAATACTAAAATTGGAAGCAACTAGTAACAAGCTAGACATCAACAGCACAAATTATAAGCAACATTATTATATACAGACTTTTAAATGTAATATAAATAGAAAAATATACAAATATGTTATGTACTGAATTATATATCTACCGTATTTGCCCCATTAGTACAATAATTAGGAAAATAGGCTCTTCTAAGATAAAAACTGAGACAGAAGGGTAGATAAGAATAGATAAGAGACAAGAAAACATTTTGATGTCAAAATGAAGACAGATTCTTCTATTTTAGCGTATTGAATTGTTGAGCCACTAAGCATTCCCCGAATATCCACAAAAAAACTGGCTGTTGGAGAATTACTGTAGATAAAAACTAAAAAACTGATATCCATCAATTGTGATGGCAGCTATGCACTACGAAAAAAGCCCCATTTGCAGCTTAGCAAAAAGTTGAAACTAATTAAGTCAATTCAGTACATGGGATATAGGCAATTTGCAGAAAGAAATTTCAAAGACAGATACTCAATGCAGTTATATAAAGTCCAATAAGGAAATTGAAATTAGTAAAGAAAATATGAGGTAATTGCTGGGGGGAAATCTAATAAAATTTCCCCTCAAAAACTAAAACACATTTGAACTCACATGGGATGAGCACATCCACTGTGGAAATCCCATCCCATCATTGCCGGGGCTGCATCTATTCCCAGTTTCCTTGCTGTTTTATGGATGCCTTGAACTGAAAAGAAAATGTGCAAAAATTAAACTTTTTAGAAGAGTGAAAAAAGAAAGACAAAGCAAAAAGTTGGAATCATCAAAGAAATGGAGATCTAAGGAGCTGTCAAATCAAACTCCTGAAAGAAAAAATAACTTTTGTACGTCAAGGGACCTTTTTCTTGTGTTTGGAAACTCCAGGAAAATGACTCGACCAACAATATTGTGAGGTACATTACCCCTTCGATGCTCCATCTTAGCGGATAGCTATCAGTAAAATAGACGTATAAAAATAAATTCGATTGGGCTACGCATTCTCCTAGCTCGCCTATCATAACGTTGTAGCTATCAATCTACCTATAAGGCTTGTTTTAGTCAAATCAAAATCAGTATTTTATTCACGCAATTCAACTCACTTGGAATATGAACTCCACCTGGTGGAATCATACTTGGTTGGAAAAGTTCAACATTTCCATATTCATTTCGAGGCACTTTGCCCTGCAACGGAAAAAGCAAACAATTTTCTAATGTAAAGCTAGGAAAAACAATTACGTCAATTCTTCAACTGAAAAGAAATATCAAATAGCTTCCTAGCTATGCAGCTTGCCAATTGCTTCATGTCTTATTTTCAAAATATTTTGCCTCCAAAGCAAAATAATTTTAAAGAAACAAAAAGTTGACTTGACATCATCCACAGCTGGAAAGTAATGCTTAAGAGACCAAGAAAGGTTCACTCAAAAGCTGTCCAAAAAAAACTTAGAACAGCAAAAACATAATTTAGCACACTGGAAAGTAAACATTGAAAAATCCAGCAAGGTATGAAAAGACAGCGACAAGCAAATATCAACTCAGTTCAGTCACAGAAGAATGGTCACATGTTTGATTGCAAAAGTATTCATACTTTGAAAAGGAAGAAACTAACGAATGCAGCATAGAAGGACAACATAAACTAAGCAGAAGTTCATACGTCTACGATTGGTGGTGGTTTATAGATCTCTGTTTGCCACAAACCAAACAAATCGATTTTGACTTTGTCTCTTTCGTGGACTGGTGTACTCTGCAATGACGTGAAATGAACCGTGAGAATGTCTGAATGGGAGAAATATATAGGTACACAAAAAGACATGTAAAAAGACTCAAACACACATACAGACACAGAAACACACATATATGTTCAACAACAACATCCCAATGTGCCCTTTCTTGCATTTAGAAAACAGAAGAAAGTGAAATACTCTTTGGCTTCATATCCAAATGAAAATTAAACTGACCGACCAATGTTCATTATAACATGCAAATAAAAGCACAATTTTCCTTATATAATATATAATAAAGCGTAATATCAAAAAGGAATAGCTCAGAAGTCGAATATCCAGAAAATAGAGAGTAAACTTTTAACTACTGAAATGCAACAGGAATGACATATTTGCCTATAACAAACGTAGCATTGGATGCATAATCTTCTTAAAATTGCTCTTACTAGGCATTTCTGTGTTCAACAAATTGAGAGGAAGTCTGCTATACAAAATACATAGCTAAGTTTCTACCAATATCCAATATCAATTCCAACGTTAAATAAAATGCTGCAATTAAAACGAAAAGGCTGATGAAAATCATACTCTTTTTGGCCTTCCTCTAACAATCTTGTAAGCGTTTTCACCTTGCTTTACAACTCTTGCTTCTTTTAACCAATTCTCACGTGTATGAAGCTAAAAATGGTATTAAAATTGATCATATTTATAGAGTGAAGTGATTAAAGCCAGTATTTTGATGTATGAAAATTCCGAAAGAACTGCACGCAATCCAGCAATATAATGTGCAGGTGGTAATAATGTCAAAACATAAGTTGCTAGACATAGTAACGAACCTTGAGCAAAATAAATTAGCAATAACTTTCCAAACAAAAAAGAAATTACATATTGAACTGAACATACCAGGCCTGCATTGTTTGGAAAAGTAGAAGAGCCTTACTAAATGCACATGCAGCCTAGCACTAAGAAAGAATTCAAGAGAGCATGAATGGATAATAAATTACAGAAGGATTGAACTCAAGAGCAACTCACAATGTGAACACATTCTCTGGAATAAATGGCTTTTTTCCTGAAATAACCAAGCACTGCAGGTTGTTCCGGATAAATTGCCTCAAATTTAAGGAGATCTCCTTCAAGAACATACAGAGGATGATTTTTAAACTCACTCAAAGTTGAAGGAAATGGCTGCTGCATCAATGACATTTTCAACTGAAGATTCTCCTCCTCATCAAACTTCTTTCGCTTTGTTTCGTACGGTTCAAGGGTATGAGACCACCACTCTCGGTCAATTCGTAACCTTCGAGTTTTTGACATAAATTTGGAAGCATAGCGACAAGTAACATCCTTAATCGCATTTTCTAAGGAAGAAAATTCAATTTACAATTCTCTGTACGGGTTTGACGCTAACAACAAAATTCAACAACAAAACAGTTACAAGACTGAGCATGTTTCCAAGTGAAAGACGGATTTGATACATACGGTTATCAATGCCAATTATGTATTGGAGAGGCTGGGAGGTTTGACTCTCAATTTTTTTGACGTCATCTACTGTACAACTGGATATATCAATACCTACAAACAGCAGTGGAAAATGAGACTTCACTTTTTCAACCAAAGATATAATGGACTTAAATAACTAGATTAAAAAGTCATACTCAAAGCCATAACGTAACATGGAATATAAAATACTAGCAAAGAGACCTAGCAAAGGTGAACTTGGATGAAATGTGGGAAGGTTTTCGACATGTATATATTTCGACGCAGATTTCAGAGTTATTCATATACTTCAATGCTTGAATAAAATGGAAATGGCAAAAGTAGGGTGATTCTAATAATTGGCTACGTGATATGGAAGTGTAAATAAACTAATCTTTTCAATTGGAATCAAAATTATTCAAATTGAAAAAGGTTCATAACAAGGAAATATTTTCACTACAAAAATAAGAATTTTTTGAAATTTCAGCATAATATAGATACATAACTAGTTGCAATTATACACCTCACTACGTCAGGCAATGTACAATTGACTGTCATCACCTGCGTAAGCAAAAGACAACGAACGTTGATGAGCTTCTGCTCAGAACAGATAATAATTTGATGATATTATGAAACATTTACTATTACGTCACAAAACATTACTTACAAATCCATCTCTTTATACTTTCAACATAAACTTCACACCAAGAGTCACTATCTACAAAACAGAAGTAGAGAATATGCAGGACGTAAAGATCAAAGGTATGCGGTAAATAGAACAAAAAGCCAAAGCAACACAAGTGTGGTGTATCTTTGTGTAAAATGGGTTCCATGTCACCTACAGCGCATGTTTAAGCATCTTGAAGGTTGGGTTCCATGTGTAGTATATAAAAAAAATTGCTGAAAACTGCTAGCCAGCAAAAATGGCACAATCAATTTACTTAAGCACAATAAAAATGCTATTATAATTTAACTGAAGAACAGCAAAAAGTGAAAAAATAAACTTACTATGCAACGATCCATCTGCTTCATCCACAACATCTTTACCATTCGATGAATCTGAGTCTGAAGAAATTACTTTTACTGTTGGAGAACTTCTGATAGTATTTAAGCTCTTTTCTCTTTTAACAGGTTTGCTTGTTTTCTCAAATTTTTCATCATTATCAATAGTCGTTACGAGTTTTCTTGCGTACCCTCTCTCAACTGAAGGCATGCAGCTCTTACTAGTTGACTTCTTAACCTTCTGAGACAACTTCGCTGATAAACTTTTTGGTGTTTCAATGAAATCATCGTCAAAATCACTACCCTCATCATCAGAATCAGCATTAGAATCGACGCTATCAGCATCATCATGATACCCAGGATCTGCATCGCTGCTGGCATCATCCTTGTAAATATCATCACCAGACTCTTTATAATTCACCGCCTTTCGCTTTCGTTTTGCAGATGTACTAGGAGTGCTTACTTTATTGCCTAACTTTGTTTCCTTATCATCTTTTGAATTTTTTGTTGCACTCTTAATGTTGAGTTTTCTTTTTAACGGTTTAGTTTCCGATGACAATGTATTTCTCTTCTTATGATGCCATTTTTGTTCTTCCACTGCTTTCACTTCATCCGATGCCACTTTATGCTCAAAATATGGTGAAGTCACTTTTCCATTTTTTGATTTCTTTTTTGTAGCATGTGGCTGTGACACTTTCTGGTTGGACTTCAATGCCACACCATCTTGGAAATGTTTAACTGAACTCTTTGAGTTTACTTTCTTTTTGCTTGCCTGTAAAATACACAATAAGAACAAAAGCTAAACAAGAAATGCATTTCTGCTGAAAAAATGGAAAATTCAGATATACCGACTAGGTGACTTAATTAGGCCAACAAACTTTAAAATCATTTGGAGGCTGGGGAAAAATCTAGACAAAAAAGACAGGAAATTAAAATATAATTCAAAATCAAACCACAAAAATTATTATGAATGATTGATTACAATAATTATAATTAAAATTTGTCCAACAGTTTTCATGGACATCTTTTGAAGATTATTACAATTTGAGCTCCGCAATATTGTTAAGCAGTATGAAAGAACAGACCATGGCTCTTACTTCTTTCTTGCCATTAGTTTTCAATCTAAATAGCTCAGAGTTTTCAACCTTCCATGTTATGGGCTGCAAATCACAATAAAAATTACGGTTCAGATTAAGGGGCATTCTTCAGGGAATAAATAAACAATAAATATAGAAAGAGTTGATAAAGAAAAGAGAAATTAGATGATGCTCGATATATAAGATAACCAAATGTCAACAAAAATAATAAATTGGTTATTCATGACATACTTCTAATTAATTAAGATAATTGGCAACGAATAAGAAATTAATTGCCATTAAAAACCATAGAGTAATCACATATATACAGCAGATACTTTTCATTTTTCCTTTAAAATTCACATATCTTAACGTAAATTACCCATGTTGTGCAAAGCTTAGCATACACCGTTCCACTTTGTCAGAGAAATAACAATAAAATTTGAAATTCTAAACACAAACCCACCTGAAGCGAGGTCACCAATCTTGTTAAGAGGCCCATTGTCCGAAGAATACTTATAAATATCTATATGTGAAACAATAAATACTTCGACAACAAAATAATGAACAACTTTGAAAATAGCAAACTAAACAATAAATAACAGACAAAACTCTAAAATGCCAGAAAGTATAAACAAAAATGAGATAAAAATTGAGACAGCGTATACCTGAAGCCTGGTTAATTTTCTGAAATCTCCCAAGATCTAAATAAGAAAGTAAAAGACTATAGGAAGCTTAAGAATAAAAAAGAATTGTAAACGAGAAGTTCCCATTGCTCATTATGAGACTAAAAGCTATTGCAACTGAAGCAACTGATATCATGGGATTGGGGAATATATCAAGAAAATGCAGAAAAATCCTGAACTTTACTCTAATTTACGCTATGCCGAACATAAACATCCTATCTCAAAATTTTGAACAATTTTCTGCAAAGCAATAAACTAGTCTTTTTTTAGTATGTAATGACGGGAAAAGGCCTTAGGGCCTATAACAATGCCCCGACAAAGAGAAAACTTAGAATAGGGAGAAAGGTTAAGTGGATAGAGAGATCAGATCAAGTTTGCTGATGTTAGATTTGAAAGATGATAAGTCGTAGGTTTTGGGGAAGCAGGGGAAGGCAGTGTGTTCCGTAGTTGAGAAGTTCTTGGAATGAAAGATGACTTGTGAGCTAGAGTTCGTGAATTAGGTAGCATAACTTGGAAAGGGTGAGATTGGGTAGAGCTTCTGGTTGCTTGAATACGCCTCACTGGACAAGAAATGATATTCTTGATCTACAGAGAGCAATGTCTATGAAAATATCGGTAGAAAAAGGAAAAATCTGCAACCAGACGACGATGGGAGAGAGACTGGAGAGAATTGGTGAGGTTTGGATTGTTGATGAGACGGATTGCTTTAGATTGGACTGTATCGAGAAGATGGAATGAAGATTTCGGAGCACCACCCCAGATATGGGAGCAGTACTCAAGATAAGGTCGAATCTGAGATTTGTATATAGTTAACAGCTAATCTGAAGTTAACAAATCATAAAATAACAAGATTTTGAGCATACATTTCCATAATTATCCAGGAAGGTCTCAGCATCTGGGACACCTGTTCTGAACCAATTCACAAATCTTTTTAGATGCACCATGTCCCACTTAGCAACCGATGATTTTACAAAGCTGACTGGTACAAGTGATGCACAAACTGCCTGAAAAATAGTAAGTCATCGCATTAAATTTATTGCTGTCAAACGGAAAACAACGCGTGTGTTTCAGGGAATTCGGAGTTGAGAAGTACAGAAGGAAAATTGCCCTGAAATTTGTTACCATTTCGTATTTAAAGAAGTCTTAGGAATGCAGAGCTAAACAGCTTTCAAGTTTGTGCACACAGCTGAATTAATCGCACATTTTCCTGCTTTGCAACAATTGAAAGGAACAAGAAAGGGTAACGTCTAATTAAACTCACTTCATTTGTTATCTATTTATCTAGTCTGTGCTTTCCTACGCTATTTTGTTTCTAATTGTCAACGAATGATTTGAACAGAGCGTTTTTTTGAAATACATTCATTTCATATCACGCCATACAAACTGCACATAAACAACACTTCTCTGCTCAGTTTTCCTTACAAAATTACAGAGGATAGCTGGTGTTTAGGATCGCTCAGCTGACTTACAGTACATTTCATATATCTGTTCATCGGAAACAGTCTCTTCACATAACTAAGCAACGCTTGGAACAGCTATAATGTATTGTACGTTAGTGACGTATGATGAAGCGGAAACAAAATAAGGTAATCAATAGGATATTGCATCCTTGATGACACTGCTCTACAAATACATAAACAACTGCAACAAATACTATAATTCAAATGATGCTCCTTCTTCTTATTTGATTGTCCTACATCTCAAGTCATGAGTGGGAATGGGAAAATCTAAATTAGGTAGAAGACAGTACGCAAAAAGATCTTCATCGTTTATGCTAAATGTCTTCAAGGACTAAAGTATATAGTAACTTCTAAAATCAGAAATTCTTTCTTAAACAAACATCGTGCAGGGCAGAAAAATCAACATCACTCTATGACCAGAGAAACTCCTACCTAAATAAAACAAACAAAAAACTTAAAACATTACGTTTCATTTACCTCAAAAGTCTTTGCTTATCTGAAAGGCAAATAAATTTACTACTCTATTTGATTAAAGCTTGCTTTCTGTACACATTTTTAATTAACAACGGCTTATTGTGAATATAATTTTTATGCAAAAAAACCAAGATATCCATACCTTAATTATTTCCTCATTGCAAATTCTATTAAGCCACTTTAGTCTTGCAACCAAACACATAAGATGACACTTGTGTAAATTTGTTTGCTGTTCATTCTGCAATTTTCTCATTCTTTTCTCGACATATTGCATGAATTTATCCTGATTCTTTCCACTGTGACCACATAAGAAAATATAAAGTTTATCTGGCAACTTGGAACACATTTCAATATCATATCAATATACAGTTGACAATAGCAAAGACCCAACACTATAAGTTAAAAATACAACAAAAGTAAAAGTGAATTATACAGTAGATACCCTCTAGATTTATGGATTGATTTCACTTGTAGGTTTATAGAAATGTCTTTGACATCACCATCTAATTTTGCCTTTTTTCTTGGGCTTTCATGGAGTGATTCACCAAGAGACACCTCTAGAAGTAATGAAACATTTGGATAATAACTAAGGTTTATGATTAATGTATAATTTATGTATAAGGTATAATTTATGCATAATTTGATTAAAATGTTGTTCACAATAAATTTTATTGTTCTAAAGAGTTTAGCTTAGCAGTGAAAAACAACTTGCTCTTTGCCAGATAATAAACTCTCAATCTTATATGACAAAACCCTATGTAAACATTAGAGATGCTAATTCACCTAAAGACAGCACTCCAAAAATAAGTGAAATAGTAAGGCTAGATTAAAAACAATTTTTTGCAATGCTATCATGTTAATATTCTTTTTGCAATGCATACAACCTATTGCCAATAGAAAGCTTACGTAGACAGAGTTTCAAGAGGTCTTCAAAAACAATTAATACTACCATGAACATCTTCCCATTCATTTTCACTTTCATCACTGTCATCATCGCTAAAATCATTATCATGTTCAGCACTTGATTTACTTGAACCTGGTAAACTCTGAGAAAATTTCACTTGATTTTGCTTCACTTTCTTCCCTGTCTTTTCATTGGCGACTCCCTTGACTGACTTTTTTGACAACTTTTTACTACCTACACCAAGAGTTGAAACATCTTGTTCCTTGATGCTTGTTGACGCTTTGTGTTTCCTTAAGCTGTTCCTGGTTTTTCTATTCTCTTGAGATACTGTTTTATTGTGATTCTTTGTAGTGCTGCTTGCCACATCTTTAATAGGCTCTATAGCTTTCTCATTAACCAAGCAATCAGTTAACATTATATTCAAAGATGGTGTTTCCACTGTTGAAGCATTATAACCCCTATAGAGTGGCTTTGATGCATCATACATTGTAGCATCCTCATCCATCTCATTTTCCTTTGGTTGTGTTAACCAATGGTTCTTTGGCATTCCTTCAGCAGCACAGACATCTTCATTTCCATCAGATCTGATGTTTCCTTTATTCATATCAAATGCACCTTCATCTTCTGCTTTTAAATACCTTTCAATAATTGGTTTCAATCCATCCATTTTAAAAACAGTCTTGTCTACTGGTTCTATGGGATTAACTTCTTCATCAGAACTTTCAGAATCAGACAACATTGGCTTTGATACATCCAATGAGAATTCACTTATTTGGTGAGACTTCTGTGACCCTAAACAGATGCAAATAATTTAAGTTATCCTTTAAATAGTGATTTGTAATTATACCTAATGTGCAGAGCAAATAGTCAACATAACTACTCTATGATTCAATAAAGCTCAATATTATTAACATTATAACAAAAATTTTCACTATTATGACATTAATCAACTGAAAAGAATTGTGCTAATGATATAAAGTAATGTTTGTTATTACTGTGATTGTAGTAAAGGGTGAGGCCACGTACTCCTGGGCCCCAAAGAGATTTTATCCCAGGAATAAGCATAGGGGTCATACATACATGGCATTGGCAAAGAGGGAGGGTTTCACTAAATTACAAACTTCTTTAGATGATGCAGTGGGGGAAGGAGTAAGACAATTGAGATGTCATAGGAGAGGGGGTCTAAAGATTTAAGACTATGTCTGACAAGGGGAGGGAGTCAAAAATTGTGAATATTCTTTGGATGTCATAAATGTATGAACCCAAGCCCCAAGCAGGTGGAAGATTGGGCTATTTTAATAGGTATTCTGCTTGAAATAAAACATGGTGGCTGGGAAAGCAAATGTTATCTAATTAGTGTGGTGCTTGGATAAATACAGCAGTTAGAAATATTTTCTTATAAACAGATTTAAGACGCACAAAATCAAAAGACAATTCAGCATGTGATATGAAATCTTGTATGCATAAAACAAAAGAAAGGTAAAAACTTATATAGCACTAAAATGAATATAAGCTTCATCATTTTTTTCACATGTTTATTCTCTAGTTTCAGGTTCTAGAATATATGTGGTGCATGACGATATCAGCTAATAATCATAAATGTGGTACTTGGAATAAGAGAATTGTGGATGGAAAAACTTCTGAGAATTAATTGCCATGATGCTACATCTATTAGGGATTCACAAGCACTTATACTCTTCGGCATGCATGTGATGACAAAGGCACTGAGACAGGATGCTAAGAGGGAACATGGACTTCCAATACATTTTAACCCACTCCTATGACTTGTCAGCCAATAGTTTACCTCTGGGTTGCTACCATGTTGGTTCATAATCTCCTTCCAAGGGTGAATAAAAATGCAAAGAAAACAATGATGATGATGATGATGATGATGATGATGATGATGATGATGATGATGATGATGATGATGATGATGATGATGATGATGAT
>WIPJ01000489.1:67200-99553 GCA_018155075.1 Cassiopea andromeda
AGTGCACGCATTTTGCTTGATGCATTCTTTGCAAGAGCCGGCAATCTTGTGCTCTTTATCCGCCATTACTGGTGCTTAAGTCTACTTGATTTCGCCACATGCTCCACTTTATTATATTGACGTTATAGCAGGTGGCTGGTCACCGTAGACCACGTGGTAATTCAATGCTTATACAAATCATTCAGTTCCAGTCAAATGCGCAAGTTAAACATTAATACTTTGATAGATGTAGTATGTAGATCAACCAACAAATATCATTGTTTTTGATGCCGTTTACTATTAGCTGGTAATAGCACTCATTTATGAAAGTTCTTCATAATTTATAGGACAGGTTCTGGAATTAATCCACCATTTCATTTTATGTTTTGTTAGTTACTGAGTATCTCAACGGGTGCCATGTGCATTGTAGCAATGAACTGGTCGAAAATTACATTGATTCAGAAGTATAATGCCATAATTGCTTTTAAGGAAGTTAAGACTTTCCGTTGGAATTTGAGATTTCAGAAGAATCTCGATATTTCAGTGAATGATGACATTATCTATCCCATACTACATTGCGCTTGATAAATTTCTTTTTCTCATTTGGAATGGTTCATAGGCTGATCGAATCCAATCTCTGAGAGAATTTATGTGAAATAACTTCTACGTTTTTCATACTTTCAGTATTTCATGAGTTGAGCCTAATTTTTCAGGGACATGTCAAGCGGGACAGTGCCAAAATGTAATTGGATCATATTGGTGCAAGTGCCCCTCCGGCCGAACTGGACGAAATTGCCAATATAATAAGTCCATATGCCTCGCTAAACCATGCAATGCTGATGAAGTCTGTTTGCCGTATGTGCAGACGACGGGGGTTAACCACATTTGCATTCATAAAAACCAAAAGTTCACCACAAAAATGAAAGTAAAGAAAGTGGATGGTTGGAAGAATTATAAGAAGTTTGATGTTGAAAAAGATTTGAATTCTGCTTTACAAAACTGGAAACCAATAGTAAGAACGATGTCTGATTTGAAAGGATATAAAATTGTAGTGAAATCTGATTTTTATTTACTTATCGTCAGTGATTTCTGTTTTTTAAAAATATGACCCAAATGCCGTGAAATCCCGAATATATTTCTCCCCCCGAAAATAGGCCCCCTGTAAACTAACATAAATATTCTTCCGAGTATAAACCCCCCGAATATACATTTCGGATAATGAGTGGACATGGACAGAACATATATAGAGCCCGCTGTATTTACTATTAAGCCCAGGGCCAAAAATACTTACGAACCTCTAAAAGCCCAGGGCTTATATTCGGGATTTTACGGTATTTATACATAGAGCATTGTGTTATGCAGCTGTAAGAAATGAGAGTTTGAATTTCGTATGTTTTTTAATGTGCAATCAATGTTTAAACTATGAAGAAAGGACGTAAAAGCAGATTTCATTTTTATGACACATGCTGCTTTATTATTTGCTCAAGTGTCATCTTTTTGATATGTAGAAACTTCAAATCAATTATTGTTAACCGTTTATCTGTTTAAAAGATTCATACATTAGGTTGAATATCTGTAAAAGATTCATAGTTTTGAGGATTGATTTCTGTTTTAATGTTTTCTGATGCTACCAGTTTTAACTACAATACATTACAATTCACTTTTGAGATATCTTCCCTAATTAATCTTTAGCTATGAACTCCTATGGTTGCTTGATTCCTCTATTGATCCTCTTTGTGATTCATCTTGATTCGTTTTTTGATTTATGTGGTTGATCATTTGATGTAATGTTTTTAGGTCTCATTTATGTATTTTTTATATTTTCTAGAACAGTCGGTTGTTTTCAACGAGTGTTGATTTCAGATCTTGCAGCATTCGCATTTCAAACCTGAATGATTTAGAGAATGATCTAGTTAGTGTCGAATATTTCTTCGTATGTCCTGGAAATGAAAGTAAAGACATTCAGTCCTACTCCAAAGCATTCTGCAATGTGCTCTTTGACTCAATGTCTGATGCAAAAGAATGCATGATCGTCAATGGAGCTGCTACCACTCCTAAACCTTATGAAAAGCCACAAGCAGTAAAGTAAGGACTTATCAATATTTTCTAGAAGGAGAATTGTAGTTCCAATGATAGTTCCAATTATAGTTCCAATGATAGTTCCAATGATAGTTCCAATGATAGTTCTAACCTATTTTCTTTCAATCAGTAGCTTGTCTTAACTTTGATTTTAGGGTAATTGGCTCCTGAAAAATTTGAAATGTTATCCCTCGATTATAATGTATCAAAGATATAAAGATATAGAGAGAAATCATAAAATTGTAATTAGTTCGTTATGAAGAGTTGTTTTTAGTTGTTATTATTAAATTATTTTGTTATTGGTTCTGGAACGACGTGCATATTGAACGAAATTCAAGGAAGGATAACTCCTAAAATATTAACTTTATTTACCAATAGGAAGTTATTGGTGGTGAACTGATGGACACTTCTAAAATTCCTACATTTTAAATATCTCTTTTGATGCTTTTATATATCATTTTTGATGATTTGTGTTTCCAGGATAGATATTGAAGTAGTTGTGAGAGAAAATGATGGTAGCACAACATTGAGCGCAGAAGATGCGGTTGATGTAATCAACCAAGAAAAAGTCAAAAGGCAATTGAAAGCAGAAAACTTTGAAGTTAGCAAAGTTGCTATGGGTGAGTTGCACACACATCAATAATCTGTAAATTAGTTATCAGTACACTCGAATTCAAATGGTCATGCAATCGACTCCTTTTTCCTTTAGAAACCTATATTCAAAAACTCCCAGAGAAGTACACGATTCCTTGATTTAATTTGGTAGCCAATGTGTTTGTTGCCACATGTCCTAAGATCTTCAGAGTATTATAGTTACATGCTACAAAGGGGCCAAAAGGGAATGAATGTTTCGGAGTAATGAAACAAGGTTATTATCATTATTATGATGAAACATGCTTCTATTTTCGCTAATATGCCAGTGATTTTTAAAAAATTTTTAGAGAGAATGAGGGAGCCACAATCTCAATGTTTGAAATAATTCCTATTAATTTCTGCATTCAATATTAGCATTTTCTTCTTTGATATATCACTTCTTCTATTCTACCTCATTTCAACTTGTATAATCAGTTGCTCTAACATTGTCTCTTCTAGCCTACGCTGACACATCGCGTGGAAATCCTGAAGAGAAGACTTCCTCCGCAGCTACTATCGCTGCGGCTGTTGGCGTCTCTGTCTTCGTTCTCGTAGCCGCTTTTATGGCTTTCATTATCATGCGAAGGCGCAGACAACAAAATGCTGGCTCAAAAATGACAATGACAGAGAGGATGGCTCTGCGAGGCCAAAGCAAGGACGACCTTCTTCGTTCAGATATCATGATGAGCAATGTGGTAAGTCTATGGAGGTCTGGTTGCATGGAATTTGTTTTGCTCCTCTGGGAGATAACAAGAATTGTGTGACAAGGGTGCTACATGACCTGCAGCCAGTAGCAATATTATTTGAATGCAATCTGTATTGCTGTATGTTTGTATGTATTAGTATTCAGTAATATTGTAACTCCAACATTAAACAAGGTTATTATTATTATAATTATTATGATAGCCTTGAAACATGTTATATTTAGTTGTAAGTCATATCTGGACGAGGGCAGATTCACTTGGAGATATAACTCTGTTCTTCTTTTTGTTGCAAACACATTCTCGTCACTTAAACAATGCACTGTTTATGCTGATCTATCCTCCTTTCTATCTCCATGCTTTATTACCGGTGAATCTTTCCGTTCTGACCTTCTACTTACAGACAAACATATACTTTACATACTTGAGCTTACAGTAGGTTTTGAAACTAATATGCAAAGCAATAGCGATTGTTCAGCTGCCAAATATAGCTCGTTGATTAGCGACCTCTCTTTCTCTTACAGTAAAGTCATGTTTGTCAATCTTTCTATGAGTGCTATTGGGGCCATGGGTTCTTCCTGCAGTCCTTGCTTAATGATTTACACTTCGATAAGACTATTCAAAAGAGAATCATCATGGAAGCTGTGGATATCTCAATTAGATCTAGTTACTATATTTTCTGTCGTTGGAATAAGCCTTGGACTAATCCAGAACTGTTAGCACTTTATTTTCTCGATTCCTTTTATCTGTTTATTTTTATACTTTATTGTATGCTCTTCACAAGCAAGACAGTTATACACTGCCATGTATGTTGCGAGGCGTATTATTGTAATTAGTGATATATCTTCAATGAGAAGTTTCAAACAAAATTATGAAGTGTGTGCTGAATGTGAAGCATTGAAGATAATGGCCACCATGATGAATGTTGGAAAGATAGTTGATCTACTAAATGAGAAATACTAGGAATGAACACGTCATAAATGAAATCAAAATGTTGAAAATCGCTATGATATTTATTCAATGAAATTTTTACTTCTGTAGGAGCACATGGGCATAGATAATCGTGGACCAGTTGGTGATAGGAGTAGTACTTACCCAATTGAAGAATCATTTATGATTAATGTTTCTGGTCAAATAAAAAAAGACAAAAGCAAGGAAGCAAAAGTGGAACAGGTATGGACAATGCTGTCTCTTTCTGTCTCATTTACTCATAGGATTATAGTATTTATAGACAACTTCTAGATATAAGCAGATTTTTGTGGAGCTAGAAATGTACCACCTAAAATGCATGGAGAATGAAAAGAAAAGTTTGAGTAAGCCTTGATGTTTAAGATTTCAGAATAGCTGAATTATTGTCATATAATTTAGTTTATTTCTTCAATCCTTAGCTAATATTGTTTATTAAATAAACCCTGATTTTGACCAATATTGCTTGGTATTTTATAGTATGAGTCGTTGCCATGGTACAAAGGCCAAATGAATGAGAAAGAGGTTGAAGCCACCCTAGGTGAAAGTAGTAAATCTGGTGTGTACCTCGCTTACAAGCATGAAGACGACCTTTTCCTTGGAATTAAAGCAACTGATGACATCATACACCTGCCAATCAAGCGAACACCTGCTGGTGGATTCATAGCCAAATATGGCAATAATGAAGCAGTATCACGTGACAATTTAATAGATATTATCGAGCATTTTCAGATTTCACCACTTAACCTTGGTGATGGCACCGCAGAGGTTGTTCTTACTGAGCCATGGCTTCGAACCTCACTTTTGTAAAGAGGCTGTGATGAGATCTCTTACAGAATTTCTGAGTGACATGACATTTAGAAATGTTGTGATTCCTAATGTCACACCTTTTTGCAATTAGCAGAAGATCCTATAATGTTTTGCCTTAACCAAGAAGTTGTCGAATTTAATAGTGGACGTCTATTTCTGTGAATTAGACCCTGTCACATTGATTTGATCAGATTGAAAGCTAAGAAGCACTTGCTATTTTGTTAACCAAACATTTGCTGTTAGTTTCGTCCTACAGATGACTTTTTTTCTGTTTTAGCGCGGCAAATATTCATTAAATTCAATCAATGATAATTCCAACTATTATGAATTTGCTATAGACCTTGTTTACTATATGCTTTAAATGAAGTATTTCACCTTCTAAATATTATACTATATGATTATAGTTTGAATTGTTCCAAAGGTGCATGTTGTGATTTGATAACATTTGTTTTAAAAAATTCATTTATCCTTTTGTTTAAATTATTCCGTCTGTTTGGGTGCTTGTCTCGCTGTTTTAATCACAAAGTAAAAACACGTTTTTGGTTTCATAAGGAAAGCTTTTTTAAATTATTGCTATCGCTTAGTAGAAATGAGTTACAGCTATTCCCATCATAGACGGAAGATTCTGTTTATAATTTGTTTTGCAGCGTAATGATAGTGATCTTCTGACCAATGGAGTGATTAAAATTTCACGTAGGAATCAAACACTACATTGATGATTTCCATGTATATTAGTCCAACCTGAAATGGATTCCTTGGAGCAGTAGTGGCCATCACATTTTCACATCTGCATTTTTCGTGACTTACGTTAATGACTCCACGTTATTGCGGTATTAATATATTAAATATATATATGAATATTAGAAGGGCGAGCCCCAAATAATTTATATTAAATTTTTCTGAGGTCTTTGCATTGTGTAAATTATACGTAGTTCAAATTTTTTGTCAAAAAATTGTCGAGTAAATTGTTGTTTTATCTGGCTCTACATCTAATCTCAGTTTGAAGAGCTCTAGATGGTATTTGGTAAACACTTATTCTCTCTTTTCCCATCCAAAGACAATGCCGATTTATTTAAAACTAGGCAAGCGTTTGTGCTGATTGGTAAATGAGATTTTGAAACTCTATCTTCTGCATTGTTCCAAACAAAAAACAGCTTGATTGCAGCATTCTTAATATGAAAAAGCGAAGTTTTCTCTCCTCCAAGTTTAAAGGAAAACAAAATTTGTTAAATTAAATGGAGACCCATTCTTAACAGTTGCGGACTCACACAATTTACTCTGGGGGGCCAGATGCAAAAGTGCGCCCATAGAGCTTTAAAATCCTAGTAATCAGGGGTGCACCAAGTATTTTCCAACAGAATGCTGACACTTCCGAAGAGGGATTGATAGAAGGTGTCTGCCAAATCTAAAAGCTGGATTTCCCTGACAATTGTCCCTTTCTCCATGACATGCTTCAATGCAAGTGTCATCAAATAGAAGAAAAATTACAGGAACTGACTACTTCAATGTCACCACCAGGGACGGATGTAAGTAATGACTATTGGGGGGGGGAGGGGGTGTAGGCAGTTAAAATTCTGAAGTTTACTGAATGGTACGAACAGCGGGTGCATGGCTAATTCTAGCAAAGGTGGCCAACAGTATGTCATGCAACAAAACAAATTGGACGTACCTCTTCTGTGGGTAAAAGCTACCCCCCCCCCAATTGTGTAAGAGGGATCGGTCTTACAATATTGCCAGTTTTACGTGCGGAGACACGGAGCCAGAAATAAGACGTTGTCACGAGACGATCATAATGATGCTCACTGATTGACTCCAGAAATGACTAACGAACTTACATGTGACAAGAACTTAAATACAGATTTATTACAGGAAGTGATTATCTAAAATACAATAGAGTGAAGGAGAAATAGAAAGTACATACATTGGGATTAACGTGATAGAGAGGCTACTTGTGACGTATTTGTAGTCTTACTACAATTGTACGAGAAATTGTAAATGTTACAAGCAGAAAGTTAATAGAATTATGTAAAAGGCAGGAGGGTTTGAACATGCGAGCGGAGCGAGCGAAAATTTTTTGAAATCACGCCCTCTATAGCATAGGAAAATGCCCTTTTGGCAAGTAAGACAAACATCACATTCATCATTGATCTTGTACTCCTTTGGCCTTTCAACCATATATACTTTGCAGAAAAAATAATGGCACATGAGTGAAAAATGATGATTTAAGTATGTTGCGCCATTCTTGGATGTCAGTGAAAAGGTTCAAATTTCCCTGATATTTTCTTGACATTGCACAAAAGAACCAAATTTTACTCACAATTCCCTGACATTTTGATGAGGGAATGCATTTTCCTGACATCTCCCAGATTTCCCTAATATGACAGACATGTCATATTAGGGAAATCTGGGATATGTCAGGAAAACCTATTCCTCAAATCTGGATCTGGAAATGAGGTAGAAGCAGTAGGAGAAACATCATGCATCATATGGTACACAATATAGAAAAGTACAGCAGTAAGAGACTATTTGATGAAAATGACATGGCATTTTTAAATGCTGTAGGAAAATGAATTATATGGTTGGTTAGAGGAGGCTTAGATTACTATAGAAGAATTTCAGAGAGCAAATAACTTTTTTTAAATTGCTAGAAAATTGGAAAGTTTTCGAAATTCGCAATATTTTTGTCGCATGCGGGCAACTATTCCCTTTGTGCCCCGCAGAGCGGCCTGTTATGAAATACTATGTTCTAGTATGCCGGTGATACCATTGATAGAGTATTAGAACTGCTCAAGTAGCTCTGGTAAAATGATCATTAGCTTGCTCCGAGGGAAAGGTAAATAGTCTTACCAGCCCCCTTCTAGCGCTTCCCATACCTGCAACATTTATAATACCCTAATATGTGGGAAATGGAGCAATAATTCTAGAATATGCTCATACCCCAGCCCCTTTCGTATATCATAGCATTCAGTACATCCTAGCAGCTATGAGTGTTGATAAAAAAGGGAAAAAGGAAAAGAGAACAGGTTTAGGGCGCAGCCCCAAAAATTTGTGAACCACGCCCTTTTTAAGATCAGAAAGAGGGCTATTTTTAAAGCATACCCTTCAAAGCCGTGCATTACATTTACTAGGCAGTACTTTATAGTACTATGGCTTTGTAGTACACACGGAATAATTGCAGTGGGTCATCAGGAAAAAATTAAAGTATAAAAGGAGAAAGTCATCGACTATTGAAAATCTTGAAAATTAGCAGTTTCTCCTAAATCCTTGCACAATTTTTTAGATAGATCTTAGTCTTTAGCTGATATTAACTCCCAAAATCGCAGAAATAAGAAGTAAATGCTAAAGCTTCAGCAAGATATAAAGTTGTGAATTTCATGCTGTATGTAGGTAGTGTTTTTAAATTAATGTTTACCTGTAGATACTGCTGTTCCAATTCAAGGTTAGACCATACCGATTTTTCTCATACTTAAATAGCAATTTGGACCGGTTGCTACACTGGTTGGGGTGCGGCACTCAACAGTTGCCTAATTCGCACCCCTGCACAGTTAATCACTGTCGGTGTGAGAGTTTCTTTTTGGTTCTAGTAAATTGCTAAGCAATTTCTAGCCCACCATCTCTTCTTCTTCGTCTTGCTCATGCATCCTTCTAACAATCTTCATCTTGCTTTTAACAACTATTGTTTTCAGAACTTTTTTGAGAAAGGAAGAACGATCCACGGCAATGTTAGACTGATAGAAAACGCGTTCTCAAAACCCTATCTAAAGCTAGCTAATGTCAATAACGCAAATTTTGAGTTACTGAGTAAAAATTGAGATCATTTACACTGATAGAATGTGTTACACTATTTCTTTAGTTGTGCTATGCACTGAATAACTTCTTCTGTGGGAATCAGATTTTGAGGTTTTATTACCGACTTTCTAGTATAACCGACTTGCATTTCAGGCTTTGGCGCCCCATGCTGGATTTTGCGCCCATCAACAATCGTCCATGGGGGGACCTGGCCCCCCTCTCAGGCTACTACTGCTTCTTAAAGGCAGTTAATTGGCACGGCTTTACGGTTTGCTTACAAATACTCACGACCTTGAGGAAGACATAACCACCAACTGTAAACAAGGTTGGTCGTATCATCCATCATTCAACTACTAGATTTAATCGAACAAAGCGACAATAACCAGTGAATTTAATTAAGGAGTTAAATGAAGCTTACCTGTAAGTTGTAGGATAGTTTGAGCAGCAGTTCAGGCATTCCCTGCGAGCGATTTCTGTCGCTTCCCCAGAATGGTTTCCGACGCTGGTGGATCCATTTTCTAGGATTTAATGGAAACTGAAAACACAACTTGGAAACTTCTATGATTTATTTGTAGTTGTGCTAATACAAATTGTTTACAGTTTTGATTCTGAACAATCAAACAAAATCACAAATATTAATTTTTTAGCATGGATGAAGGAGTTGTACCTACACACAGTAGTAGAGGCGGCGGCATAGAAGAGATGGTGGGGGACTGGTGCTGTCAAAGTGCCGACAATGACCGAAGCCAAATAACTCTATTGGACAGTGCCTATCGTAGTCTTTAGTTCAATGAACAATACAGACGGCCCAAAACTACCTCTGTATGATAGTAATGTAGCATTTGCAAGCTGTAACCATGTCTCACTTTATCAGAATCACTTTCCTCCTTTACTGCCTTTGAGGTAGTCATTGAAAAATTAAGTTATCTTGCCCCCAGAGATGTGCCGAGACACCTTCCACTGACGGGGGGGATTTTTGACCATTTGATCAACTATTGCTACTAAAAAAAATAGAAAATGTCATGGAAAACACTGTCTCCAACTCTCCTGTAGCATGTTAATCTTTTTGACCAACTTTCTTGCCATTTCAAACATATCGAGGAACGTGAAGTCCTCCCTACGTCCCCAATAAGCATATCCCTGTCTTGCCCCTTCGATGACAGGCAGCGGAGATTTTGCCACATGACCAAAAGTGTGTTTTCAGCAATCCACCATCTTCGCTGCATCAATTTTCTCAGGACAGCACTTGATTAGGGAGCAGTGATTAAGCTTGACAGGTACCAGGATGGAAGCAAACTTGCAGGGGTATGAAATTTGTTGAAGAAAAGTATTGGGGGCTCAAAATCTGTTTTGAAAAATGTGTGGGGGTATGAAACTAAAAAACTTTTTTGCAGATACTTTCATGAACTGCATAATGATATTGCTTCTTAAGCTCTGCAGTTCTACAATTCTTTTAAATCAGAATCCTCTATCACTAAGGTTGTTCCCTGGCTGTAGATGAAGGAACTTAGTAAGGGTGTTTTGCCTTAGAGGGTGGGTAACTAAGCCTAGTCTAGATGGGAATGTGCTATTCTTATTCAAAAGTTGGACTCATAACTCTGCCCATATATGAAAAAAATGTGATCCATAATTCTGCACATTTGTGAAAAATGATACCTATAATTCTGCAAACATGATTAAAGCCATAGCCATAATTCATAGAGAAAATCTCTAATGCCTGACAAAACTGTATGCCCTTTGCTGAAAATCTCAATGCTGCACATACTTCATTCTTTCAACAACCCAAATCCAAGTGCAAAAAAGGAGCCCAATCAGCAACTCACAAAATAGCAATCCAATACAATACCAAATATAAGACAGTGCAATAACTGTGCTGTACTGTGACAACAAAGATACTGTTATCTCATTGGCCTTATTCCTGATAGGCATCTGATCAAGTTGCTATTGTATCATCCCATTCCCTTAATGTAAATGGTTGCTTATGGTTCTTCTCCTGTGGTACCTACAAGTATCATCAGCTATTGTGCTTGACTCAATGATTCCACTCAATGTTCCACCATACTTACTTTTGGCACTTCAGCCCTTTTGAGCTCCAAACCTGTGTGTTTGCACACCATTTGACATTCATGTTCCTAAAACTGTCTCATCAACAGCATCCAACTCTAGCTCAGAATGTTTGAAAGTCTGGGACTCATGATCAAAACTCCAAATTGGCATTGCACAGTGCTCTAGCTGCTGGAAAATCTTTGATCCTGGTGAAATTTCCTGTTACATCAAGCACAAATCAAGAGATACAATGTATTTGACTCCAAATTCCACTGTCTCTTTGTATTCTTCATTCTCAATGATGCAACTAAACTGGTACGTAATGCAGGAAACTGTTTCCTAATCTATGGTATTGATGGTCCCAAGTGCTATCCAAGTCAATTTGTAGCTAAGGAGCCCCATAGTCAACCTTCCAACTCAAGGGTGTAGATACTCTTCACATACTGCATGTCTTATGAAAATCTCCACACCAATAATTCATACCAACTTGCACATTAACATGAAAAAATTCCTCATTAACTCCAAATAAGCTTCAGGGATTCTTCAAATTATTTTTAAAATTTTTAAGTCATTTGAAATTTTTCCAAACAAGAGTATCAAGTTATTAGTTCTACAAACATGGATTCTAAAGGAATAGAGAGCGTCTCCCAAAGTAGACGTTTCCAGTAAATCATATTGCAAAGAAGGAATGCTAATATGCCAATGTAAATTAAATGTTATTCAGAGTAAATATGGTGATGACGAGTCTTAAGTTTGTTATATCTTGCATGAGTTGCACTTCAAGTGGAGAAAGTTATCTGCAATGCATAAGTTCACCCAGCAACCATATGGGGGAGGCAGATCATCACTTGCATATGGAAAAAGAAACAGCAATTCAATATATTTCCTTACCGATATTTTGATAGATATGAGTCTCCACTGAAAACATTTGCAAGGCAAATGTCTATTCTTTGGAATTTGCAAGCCTCGCTTCCATCCCAGAATTCGCGCGTAATTAGGACACAATAAACAAGTGGTAGATGTGGAACAACTCTGTGCTCACAGAAGTGGATTTACAACAAAATAGTGAGAAACTGCTATTCATTCAATAGAAGGATCAATTTTAATGACGTTTTGAGCAAGAGGAGTAGATGAAGAGTACAGTATATAGCCAGCTCACTGGATATTCAAACACACAAACATAGGCCAGACCTTGCCATTTCATGCAAAATTAAAAGGACTATGTCCTGTATTATGGCCAGTAATGCAGTCAGAAAATTTTAGCAAGTATAACTCAAAAGCTTAAATCAAATCCATGTTGTGGGGAGCATAGGGTAACGTCTAGCCATATGTTTTGAAGCACAATCTTGATTACTTCAACTTTTTTTTATTTCAATTAAATTGTGATTAGTTACATCCAAATTGCTTTTGTGCTTGTTCTAATGTACCTCTTATTTCAATTCCTTTAAATGACAAGAGGGGAACTTGGTAACTTTCTATTGCTTTTTTAGTGATCACCAGATGCTATTTTCTCTGCTTGCAACAGAAATCAGAGAATCAATTGCATATTTTGGGTTCAGTTAATGCGGAAAATAGATTATACTCTAACTATATGTTTGAGGAGCAACCTTGGTTGATCTAGAGAGTTCATTTCTAGTTGGGTGTCAGCTTGTTAGTGCCAGGTTTACCTCTTGATGATTTTACAATATTTTTCTTCAATTTTGCTCACAATTCTGCATGTTTCTTCAACTGGTACCCATAATTCCGCACAAATTTCAGAAACTGATACCCATAATTCCGTACTTTTCAGGAAACAGGTTCGTCACGTCACATTACCCAACACCTACTAGGTTACCTACCCCCCGAGGTTTTTGCAGAGGAATAAAATTCGATAAGTGGGGGTACGAAAATTTTCATATATTAATGTGGGGTTATAAAATCTTTTTGCATAATTTTTGGTACTTTCACTGATTTGCTTCCGCCCCAGTACCTGTCAAACTTAATGACTACCAATTAATTTGTTCGTATCCCATTTCTTCTCCAGTGGATGTTTTTACTGCAAATTCCTGAAGGAGAGGTCTTTGCGCTTTCCTTTCTTTAATTTGAAAATGTTGTCATACCCTGTATCCAATTCAGATTAATATACTGTACGCGTTTGCTGAAGTTAAAACTGTTCAAATCAGCAACTAGTTCCGTGCCATGTTCGAGCAAAATACCACTACTTATTGTGCTAATCGGGGTGATGGATAAAAGAAACTGTAATGTTGTACATTATGTTTCGAAGATAGATTTGCTCTTTACTACGAAAACTAATAGATATGAATGAAATAAAACTTCTACTTGAAAATATAAGGCAGAACAACACGAACCTCACTAACCTTGGATTTGAGGTACCGAAAAAGTTACTCAGAATGGGCACACGTTGCCAGGGAAAGGTTTGTGAAATGTAAGAACTTTGCAGCAAACTTTGCGTCATTTTCGATCATATCTTTCGAGTTTTCATAAACTACGAGATCAAAACAAAAACCGTTGCTTCACTGAGTTTAAGCCAAGTGCTTGCGCCATTGGGGTGACAATACTCAAACGCATGCGCTCGCTCCTCATGGGATTACGATGTGACGCAGTTGATTCTTGCAAACAATCAATCTTTCTAAAAGAACAAATGTTGTTTAGAAATTTTAGTGTTAAAAATGCTGCAATCAAGTTGTTTTTTTGTTGTAACGATGCAGAAGATGGAGTTACAAATTCTCATATCCACACTTTTTTATAAGAGCCAGTAAAATTGTAGTTCTTGCTGGCTATTCTTAATTTTTTCCAAATTTTGCGGCTGAATTGTTCTTAATGTGTTCTTAAATTAGAAACGTGTAGGTCATTTATAGATACATAGAAAGGCAATATGCAAGACAGCATTGGATGTTTTGGTTGATTGAGAGCCAATTGTTACAACCAAGATGATCTCTCTTGCATATTAATATCTTTTTGTTGAAAAAGTTTATGAACAATTGTAAATAGAAAATGTTAGCACAATATCTAGTTTCGTTAGGAGAAACTAATTTGCGAAGATCAAAGAAAAAAGTTTCAAGGCTGTAAATTCTTCTCATGCTAACAAGGAAAGGACCTTTTTTGTCCATTTGTTAGTGGAAAGCTTCTGCATCATCTTCCAAAAATCCATTTAAGACAAGACTTCAAGCTCAGCCTTGTTCTTAATTTGTTCTTAATTTTCCACCAGATTTCAGGCTCGTGTTCTTATAAAATTGTTCTTTTAAGAAGACTGTACTGTAAGTTCCCTATATTTAGCCCCCAAGGGGCATTATTGATTTCAAGCACTCTAGAGGGAGATTTAATGGAGAGGATGGAGTTACAAGAGAGAGGGATACATAAAGTTATGAAATGTTCAAAAGTAAACTAAATATTTGCTGTTGGAAAATAGCGAGCAACATTCAATCTGCCTGGTTTATACCTCATTAGGTAGCAAAATTCATACACATGTAGCTCACGGCAGAAAAAGCAAAATTGAAAAAATGTGTAGTAACCGTTGATACAGAACATGTTTATCTACAGTAAGTCAATGCATGACTTTGATTCTTCATGGGTTGAGAACTATTGTTTACGGAGCGTGATTAAGCTTAGTTTACTTACTTCTATGAAACTTACGCTTGGCATTATTCAATATTTTCTATGAGAGGGGCTTTATAATGAGCGAGGTTGAATGGAGAGGGAGGTTTAATTGAGAATGGGACTAAAATGATACTTGAAGGTAAGAATCATCACGAAAGCTTGATTAGTTTTTGACATTGTTTCTCGAGCCCCAAGTTTACGCAAAGAGATTTCTCAAAAACATATTCAATTATACAACCCTTGATAACTCATAAGCCATTGGCCTGCGCAAACTCCCTCGTAGATCTATTTAGACTGCCGATTGATCGCCCTCGTAAAGGCCTGATTTAGCTTCCGATACTAATGACTCTCGTTAACGCTTCTGGAGGTAACTACAAAGCAAACAACTCTATCACTCAATCGCCCTCCTAGGTTGATTTGCGCGGGCGTTTGTACCTCTTACGTGAGAATTTTCTCATAAAGAGGGTCTGCACATTAACTATTAAAGATATTCAAAAGCTGAAAAGCTCAAAAAAATATTCTAGATAAGTGTGCTCCTTTGGAATTAATCATCTCGGAAATCGTACAAAAGGCGACCTCATCCATTGAAAAGCAGGGGTCCGACAGCCAACTCAAAATCGCTGGAAAATACAAAACGGCCACGTTTGATTTTGTAAAACGTTGCAATCCAACAGCGATGGAAACTCCTGACATATGCCAGCCAAAGTCAGCATTAGCGTCAGGGAGAGTTAAATCAACTATATCAGAAATGACTTATGTTTCCAAAACAATTTGACAAAATAGAACCATTTGTGTATTTAGTGATACTTATACAGCAAATTGCATCTGCGCTATCATACAGCCATCTCAAAAAACGCGATTTTATGATGTAATTAGGTCCTATGAACATGATGAAGAGCAAGAAATGTTGAAGGACCCAGTGAAAGCTTCAATTCAAAGAGCGATGACGTAAACATATAAACAATTTCTAATAAAAACTTTCATTTTTAAATTGACACTACCATCATAGCTCAAAGGGTATAGTACACAGTATTCCAGGCAAATTATGGTTAACTTTATGTTCAAATTCACTGTCTTACCTTGTGCACTTTCTGGGAAGCAAGGAAGTTATACGAAGGGCGCCCTAGCATCAAAAAGTTGGGGGTTTGAAATACTACGAGTAAAAGTACGTTATTATGTGACAGAATCTTCTTAGATTTATTAAACCATAAAACTTCATTCGAATAGGAATCCAGAAGAAAATGATCTCGAGTACTCTTGACAAAAGTACAAAATGTCCACTAAATAGGGTGTTGCAGAATGTTGACGAATAACCTTTATGGGGCACAAAGTGGACAACTAAAGAGGGGAGAAGGGGTCATAAACCTGGCTTGCAAGAAATGCATATATATTTAAGATGCTCATGAAACACTGAAGCCAAAGCGACACACGGGAATCTATGTTTCAGGTGAAAATGTTTAATCTCAGTGAATTTGAACTTTGAAAATACAGTCATGCTAAATTTAAGAATTAAGCAAAGAATCAGAAACTTTAACGTGGTGATATACTCAAACCACAAAACATGCTACATATTCTCAAACAAGGCTATATGATACAGAATAATAGTACCAAATTGAAAACTTCTTTAAGCACGTGAAAAATCCAGGGACATTCCAATTGTCCTTGCTCACGTGCAAGTTATTACCATATATGGGCAAATGCTATTTTGCAAGGTCAAATGAGATAGTAAAACCCCCGTGTATGGGCTAAAATGAAAAGAGCCAATGGCGAAAGGATTTCATAGAATGAAACAAAGACGTGTGACGTAGCACCTTGGCAAGGCCACTTGCTACACAACTGAATTGAATTTGCTTTCGATCATTGGCTGAATCGTGGTCTCAAACAAATTATCACAAGAATAAAATAATGCTAAATAAATACAGGGGGTTCTGAAATTCAGTTCCTCGAAAGCAAAAATCTACCTGAACATCCACCACGTGGTCTAAAAATCTGGTTCCTAAACCAAGCTACCAAGTGCAATACTTTTGCTGCTACCTCTACTGGCTACAAGTGTTAGAAAAGGTGTCTCTAGAAACTCATGGTTCACCTTCTAATACGAGTTCCTCGATTTACGAATGACTGAACTATTTATGGCACTGACGGATATTAGGAATCCACAGGTATATATGAAAAGATATAAAAAGATGGAGTTGTCTGGAATATAGAAAGACTTTAATGCCAACATCACCTTTGACGAACAGTGCTTAATTCAAAGTCACACTGCCAATCAAACTTCATTGGACTCAAACTAAAGTGATGTTCCGAAAAACTGTCTCAAATTCTCAACTGTCTTCCTAACAACCTATTTTTGCATTGAGCGCAGCAAAAATGTGTCTAAGCTTGTTTGAATTAGTAAACATTTGTAGCACAAACAAAAATGACCCTACAACTTTTTCAAAATAGAAAATTGATATTCATAATATCCGCCATACTGGGATAGGTGGATTACCTATCTACTTTCAAGATTAACAAGCTATCTACTTGATAAAAGTTCAGAATACAAACATTTCCCCACTCAAAACATGTGATATAAGCAATTGAAATAAAGAAGAATTGAAGAATGATGAGGCTTTCTGCCCTTGAAAGGAGAACAGAAAATTAAAGTTTTCAAGCTAACTGCAGAAATTTCACTTGAAGGCATCCAATGGCCAAATATGGACAAAATGTTGCTCCAGGGTTCCAACGTTATTTTTACCTCAACAACTAAGGACTTTTAAGAAGAAAGGACATTTTCTAGCAATTTCTAAGGAGAATTTGTCCCGATTACGACAAAATCCCATAACAATTAATACGATTTAAGGAGGTTTTCCTGTCAATAGCCACTTCCATACCTACAAGATTGTCCTTAGCAATCTATTCCATAAAGCAAAATTGTAAACCAAAAAAGTTGATTTTTCCTATAAGAAGTTTTTGCAATATAGCGGCATGGAACTCTGCATATTCAATTCTCTTTCCTAAAAATACCACAATTGCTTCTAGAAGCTATATGTCTTAAGGATATTTTGATAAATCTGATAATAATTAAGGATTTCTAAGGAATTTTAAGGATATTTTCTTTCTTTAAGGAGTTTTAAGGATTTTAGGGAGGCGAGGGAACCCTCTGCTCATCTTGTGAAATTAGCCTTAGAAATACACGACAAACTTCTTCAAACGAAACAAAGGCTTTGCCTCACAATCGCGTCAGCAGTTTCCCTAATCATCGTGCTAACTTGGAATGTTAACCTTTCATCCTGCCAAGCAACATGGAAGGTCATCTCTCCCTACAGCTGTTCCTAGGCCGTCTAAGTTTTGCTAAGCGTAAATGTAAAGCAGCAAATTAAAAGCAAGGATTGAGTGAGAAAATATTTGCATGTTTTCAAGAAATGTGAAAAAGCTTAAAGTACGCCTAATTCCGTTAAAATGTTAGCTAATTTACAACACCATATTTCCATAAAAACATTTTACCTTTGAAATAAATAGGCTTATGCAGCAATTAGAACCATTGACTTTCCAGCCACATTTACTGGAATATGTACAGAGTTCTAAACAAAATCTTCTAATTTTTAAACAGGAGTCAGTTACATTTTTATCAATTGCGCTTGCAACAAATTGAGTTCCAACACATTAAAAGTTGTTGAGAAGCATGTGTGCAATAAAAGGGATTTTGGTGAACGAATTGTACTTAAATCAAGAACTAATCAAGGATCACCAATGACTAAAAAGTATTGTAAAACTCTTGAATGGCTACAAGCTTCATAGCAGCAGTGGTTTTAACAGGAAATGTTTGACAAAAAATAATGAAGAGCTTCTTGCTTTGCATCTAGCACGGCAGTAAAACAATTCTATTGTATCTTGAAATGGTAGGAAATACACACACTTGTCAACAAGCAATATAAATTTATGCTCCATATATGTTATTTATATATATATATATAGCTTTATATAACAATAATAAATACCAAAAGGATTATACACAATAGAATGTGAGGTAATGGTATTGAAATGAATGAACAACTAAACGTTCTAATTCGATCATAAAGGGAATGAAAAGGAAGGGCTGTTGTTGTTGTTGTGCTGTCTTTGTAATCGAAAGCTTTATACTACATAACAGCATATTGGTCCTGACTAAACCGAGATCTGGCATGCAACAGTAGGGAACATATCAGCCAATCAACGCAATGAATAATTCATTCATTTTGAAGCTATTCCATCATGAATCTGTTCCACTGCGTTTATGACGCCAAAAAGAAAAAGTAGTTTACGTCATTCACTTCAATGGCACTTCCAGTAAAACTTATACTTACACTAATGCAATTCAATAATTTTATCCTTAATTCATTATATACCAGACATGATCCTAAAGACCAACTTTAAATGCTACTCGCTGACCTGATGCACCATGGGATTGACTCCACCAATAAATCGTCTATCTATTGACTTCTCATCAGCATGTTCATGCTTTTGGCTCACGTGATTGTCATGTGATTCATTTGACGCAGTGCCTGCCTTATTTGTTTCATACCTTTTCCAGCTTTCTGGACTTCGTTTCTTGAGTCTCTCATCAGTGGAATACGCATAGCCTGCTGATGATCTAGCCTCCTCTTGAATCACCAAACTATCTCCATTCTCATTGGAACGATTTACCTCATGTGAGTCTCCCTCACTATTGGATGAAGCACAGCCTCGTTTAGAAGGTTGCTTTACTTGCTCATCTTCTGAAAGTTTATTTGCAGCTTCCATATGTGTTCTGAATTCAGATGATGTGGAAGGAATTTCAGGCAGATTATCACGCAATGACTCTTCAGCAGACCTCATCCGGTCTTGCGAAAACCGGCCTCGTTCATCAAGACGGCCTCGTTCATCAAGAATGTGGACCGGCCTATCATCTGATAAATATTGGGATCCATGCTCGGAAGGATATCTGAGTCTTCCACCGGGGCTGTGATGAAATATATCGTTATGCGCAGAAGGGGGAGGAGGAAAAGTTCTGTGTAATGCACGACTTTCATCTTGAGGTAAAACCCGTTCAGCATCATTCTCGTACCCTCCTTGTCGTGGAACCAGCAACATATTTTGCCTAAAATCAGGAGGAACTGACCCATTTGGGGCATCAAACTTCCCTAAGTCGTCTCTTCCTTCAAAGACACTCGAAGCACCTTCTGAGGCTTCACTCTTTAATCTGTCTCTGTTGGAAACCTGAGCAATTTCATTTGGTGACAAAAGTGGATGCGGTTGCGACGTAGACCAATACATGGCAGGGATATCCCCTGGCGGTCTGGGAAAGAATGGATGTTCCATATACCGATCCGGTCTTGGTTGGAATACCATCGAACCAGGGTGGTACCTTTGAGGATTAGGAGGCAGTCTAGAAGGAGGCGAGCCTCTTTCATGATTCATGGGATCGTGTATTTCAGGTGATATTCTTGGAAACGGTGGCATGGATGGTGCATGCGAAGGATATCCCATTGATGGAGGGCACACGGGGTACTGATGAGCAGATACAGATCCCATAGTTGGTCTGGCAAATGTATCATTAGCTTGCTCTGTGCGCCTCTGGTCGTCTTCTAGTGACGCAATCCTTTCCCGTCGTGCATTTCCACGGTTTCCTCTATTTCCGGCTCTTCCAAGAACCCTTCCACCATTTTTCTCTGTTTCATTTATAGCCATTGCTATGGCAACCTAGGTAGTAGAGATAAAGACATGAATCAGAACAGAACCCACAATATTAACAAGAAAATATTAAATGCACGTGACGTATCTTTGTCCTCTTTGCATTTCAAAATTGTGCTGTCTACGCGAAAAACAATAGAGTTCATTAGTGTGACGTCACGAAAATTCTACTTTTAGAATGTTTCAATTTTGGCTGCAAATTCTACAAAAGCCCATAGAAATTGCTACTATTGACAAATTTCGGCTCGATTTGAAAAATAATCACCGAGATATATGCAATTGAATGCTGACATAGTTCCTATCAAATCTCTGTAGTTCGAGTCTGGTTCTAAACGTTTCAAACCAGAAGAATAATACAGAAGTTTGTATGGCAAGTTTTCTGTCTTTAAATAGTCATATTTCGTGCCATTTTGACAATATTCATCTAAAATTGTCAACACATGCCTATTTCGAGGTTCGCTTTCACTTCATGTTGTCAAAATATCAAAATTCTAAAAATATATTTCTATGACGTCATTACTAATGAACTCTATTAATCAACATGAAAAGAACCTTTGTTTCGCTTTGCGACCATTTTTACCACAAAGGGCAAACAGTTAAAGATAGTGCAACAGCAATTCAAATACTTAAATAAAGCCAGTTAAGATAATGTCATACCTCCAAAGGAGGAAGCACAGTATCGCTTCCTGTTGTCTTGCGCCTCCGTTTTCTAATTGGCTCCTCAATGTTTACGAAGTGTGTATCTTTTGCATGTTTCCTGAGATTGTCAGCCCTGATGAACTGTGCTTTACAAAGATGGCATTTAAACGGTTTCTCTCCAGTATGCCGAGTCAAATGCCTCTGTAGATCTATTTGTTGAGTAAATCCGCGGCCACACACATTGCACCTAGGAAAAGAAAGAGTCATCCATCTTCTGCACTCACTTCCTGAAGATGCTAACTTTGAATCGCTCTTAGAAAATTGAAAGTAATTTGAGGGTTTCTATGATGCAGTTTTAACTATTAAGAATATAATGCCAAGTTTTTCAAAAATAAATAGTGAATTGACACGCCTTCAAAAACTTTTTACACATCACCAACATTGAAAAAGTAAGAGAGCTATGAAAAATATGAAAGGTAACATGAAAAGTATAGATAAATCAATTTAGTGTATTCGCCCATGCATTCAAAGTCGAGAAACGTTTATTCCATTGGAGACATGGACCAAACTCGCGATTTTTACAATCCAAAAGTTAAGTAAAAAATCAACTTACTTATACGGCTTTATCCCAGTATGAACAAGAACGTGTCTTTGCAGTTTGCTCTTAAATGGGAAAATCTTTGCACAGAGAGGGCACCTGTACACCTGCTTTGAGTGGCGCCATGATGGATCGCTTGTAGGAGAACCATCAGTCTTGACCACTTCGCTACGGGGTTCTGTTGATGCCTCAATGGAACTATGAGTTTTCTCACGAATGAAAGAAGGCCGGGCTTCTATGGAAAATAAGTAAACAGAAGCAATAAATAAGAAAGCAATGGGAGCAAATGACATATAACTATCAAATGCTTTTTACAACTAGAATACACATTTTTGTTTATAAGAAATCAGTAAGGAACCTAGTACCAGACAGCCTAAAGTTTAAGAAGATTTTATAACTACAATGAAAGAGCCAAGAAAGCTGGACAAATAGCACATTGAAATCGTTATTTTAGAATTCAACTCGAACTGACGTATTTTGTTTATAGGACAAGTAGTTTGCGACAGTCACCTTCTGCATACGCTTTCACAACAATTTATTTCGCTGAATTAAGAAAACTATAAGAAACTTCTAGAACTAAAATGTGGCCAAAGTTAAGAAAGTTCTAGTGCTAGGCCTTGAGCTAGGTTTCTTAGTAAAAAACCGTGTAAACAAGAGCCTTTAACATTCATTTACACAAAGCCTCAGCCCATGCCTGGTCAAATGCAATCAAGTAGAATCACCGATAGACTTGCATACAACATCAATATAACTTTATGAATGCGATGCCGCTTCTACGCAACCGTTGCTACGGTTGAGAATAGGAACAGCGGTCGAGCTGTGGTGAGCCTCATTTTGAAACAGAGGAATACACCAGCGGAACTTCAAGTACCTCATTGCTTTAATCATATCGCTGACATCTTATCCTTCAGGAATTTTTGTGGCTCGTTATGCTGTTTCATATGCAATTTTGCAACTCGTCAAGTTAAGTCGAAAATAAGCGAGGAAGCACGAAGAATTGGTGAGTATATGTCAAAAATAAACAAGACTTAAGTTACAATGCGGTCTACAAGGCAATGCAAGTGGAATAAAAAGTGATGGGGTAAATTTTTACTGAAAAGGCTATGAGTCTGTTAATATTTGTGTGTTCGCAACCTCTCAGAATAAAGAGCAGCCGTAGCCTCAAGGTAATTGACTCAGACCAACGTGGTTCTGGGTTCAAGGCCCATTGCAGGCCATTGGTGACGTCAGGAAGGGCATCCGGTCCTATAATGCTCCTGCCAGAACTAAAGTCCCATTAGAGGCGCCCTCCAAGCCCTAAGGAATTGGGGGAAACGGAGGAAAAATTGAGACAAAGCCTCTCAGGATAAAAGGTGCAATGATGAACGAATGTGCTAATGAAAATTTGGAGAATTATTGAATTGAAAGTGTTATTCACTGAAACAAATGATGTCAACACTTACCATGTGGGGTGAGATTTTCGCTGCCTCGCAATGCTGAATCACTTGTTGTATGCTTCGATTTTGGAGACTCCGCATCACCATAAGCAGCTGAATTTGACTGAAATGGAGATTCTTGTTCCAAGCTGAAAAGCACGAAGAATGACTGAGGCTGGCAAAAACTAACTAGCAGCAATTATGGGGCCAAAATTAATTATTTAACTTTTATTATTTAACTGTTCAAGTAATTATTCAACTTTTGGAAACGAAAGGACACCACATATCTAAAACCACTTGTGTACAGAACAGTTGAAACCATAAAACACCACGTGACTGATTACTATCTAATGCAAGGGTGTGAAAAGTCGTTTAGGCCTGGGGGCCACAAAGGCATACTATGACGTCATGCGGGCAGGGTAAGTTGATGGGGTCCAAGAGTGTGCCATGGGTAGGTAATAGGGAGTTTAAAATATATATAACTCATCGGATGTTTCCTATCTGGCACATCAGACAATGGCGAAAACTGGGGAACCAGGTTTTTCAATGCATCCTAGTACAGGCTAACAAAATAATGCAATGGTTTCAGTTTATTCAAAATTTCACTGGGGGCCACATTGAAGACTTTGGCAGGCCAAATCCGGCCCTCGGGCCGTATGTTTGACACCCCTTGTCTAATGCAATTCATCTCAGTGCAAATGATTAACTCGTATAGAACTAAAATGTGGGATGAGAAAAATGACACAAGAACAAAACATTATAGCATGAAACAAATCTAAAGGTACTGGAAGCCATTCACAATCTGAGATGAGTTTACTTTACGAAAATGAGTTAAAACTAATAACTTATAAGTCCCTCAATGACCTTGCTCCAAATTACCTTAGACAACTTCTAATTCAAAATTCTCAACAATCTTGTCGAGCCCTAAGAAACACTTATAGAGATTTGAAGCTGCCACTGAAAAAAACTGATAATGGGCAAAAAGAATATTCTTTCAGAGGAGCAAAGTCGTCGAACGGTCTCTTAGCTGGTGCTAAACGTGCACCATCTCTGACATCTTTTAAGTCATATTTGTAAATAGTTGTATTATATACCTAGTTTTATACTCTTTTTAATGTAGACTTTTTAAAATATGTACTTTTTTGAAAGATTTTGGCTTTTATTTTGTAAATAGACGGTCCCTTGCAAACCAGCTTAGCTGAATGGGCCACCGTCTGTAAAAAATTGAAATTGTAAATTGTACATTGAGATGTCAAAGCGTCAATAAATTTATACCTTTGTTTTGAAGCATCTTCTGACACTTCATCTCCACCTCCAAAGTTGGCTCTTTCGTACACCTGAGAAGGAGAGATCACGTGGTCCAAGCTCTGATTGGATGAGCTCATCGGGCTTTCTGCAGGAGACATAGAGGAACCGCCACTTCCTCCATCTTGACTGTTTGTTTCGTTTGAATCCAGTCTTTGAGAGGAGTACGGTGAGCTCGCCATTTCCTTCGAATTTGGACTGCAAATTTTGACTAGCTGTGGAGGCCTACCCATCTCTGGACTATGCTGAGCAGCATCCAAATCCCGCTCAGCTTTATTGTCTCCTTCCTTTACATCGTTCTCTTCAGTTGTTGTCTGGCTGGAATGCTCCTGTTCGTTTGACTCTAATGACCTCTCTGTGACATGATTGTGTTGGCCTAAACTATCTTCATTTCTCTTTGGGCTTCCTTGGGATACTTCTTTGTGTGCCGCCTCAGTTTCTGGCTCTGAAGGTGGTTTAAACGGAGGCCCTTTACTGTACAAACCCTTGTTGTATTCTTCGATTGGTATGGTATAAAGATCTGCGGGATAATGCGGGTGGGATGCGTAAGCCGGCGAGCAGCAAGATTGTCCAGCTTCTGTTGGATGCGCTGCATTAGGATATCTGTGATATGAGTTGTGATATGATAAACTACCCTGAGGGTTGTACAAGCTTGAATGAACATAAGGATTATATTGTCCGGTCATTTCATTCGGTCCTCGATACAACCTGGTGGGTTTGTTCGCAAAATGCCATGGATCATGACTCTCTCTTTCACTATCACGTGGTTTTTGAGCTATTCTCTCTCTATCAACGCTTTCTTTTTCAACTTCATGATCGTGTATAGTTCGGTCCGAAACCCTGGAAAAATAACCAGGCATTCCTGCATGTGGAAACATTTTATGACTCTCATATGCAAAATTGGGAATTCTCTCTAAATATGGCATATTCCTAGGCCCTAAATCACCTCCTTCCTTCCTCTGTCTTGGTGAATATGACTCTCTTCTTTCGTGACTTCTAAACCCAGACACTGAAGCCTCATTTTCATGCAAGTATCGCCTTTCTGCCTCTGAATCATTGCCAACAACAACTACCACGTGACTATCCTTCTCATTCAGATGATTTTCGTTAATTACCGGTGTATCTAATTCCGCCATATTGAGCTTTCGGGCCATCCCCTTGCGATCATGTTTCCTATAAAAAAACCATGCAGATTTACTAATAGAAAGCACTGGGGATCAGAAATGTTCAACAATCCAATCCATGAGCACCCATTTCTATGAAAATTCATTATTAATATCAAAAAGTAGAATGTATCTTTAGAATAGTAAATATGCATGAAGTGTTAAATATATGATACAGCTAGGTGCCAAACATAATTTAAATAATACTAACTTTTTGTGGGAATCTTGCATCGAATCATTTTCCACCTGCAAAATATTAGAAAATGATCGAAAAGTTGTGATAACTAATCATCAATAGTCATAAATTATCATAATTAGCTTTGCAAGTAAGAGTATGACGCAATATATTCAATGTATCCTAAAATGCAGCGCTCGATTTTCACCATCATTTACATAAGTGGGTCTAAACGTAACACGCAAAATCAAAAAATGAATTCGTTGATACTAACCAACTGAAATCGATTGAAGCATTTTTGTAATAGCTCAGGTAACAACAACAACAATAACAACAACACATTCTTGTATAACAAAGGGGTAATGGAAATCCAAAAACTCAAATGTCTTCCCCCAGGTAAGGCAGCTAATTATAACACTCTAACAGAAGCAGTATGGGAATATGAACATCAAATGTTCTCTAACCAGAAATCTGATAAAACACAAAATCAATTAACATATACAATGTTGATAATTCATTGTTCCCCTGTACCTTGCAACGCTTGGAAGTACCAGGGCTTTCGCTACCTTGCATGTCCTCCGCGGCCTCAATATCATTCTCTTTAACATGGTTATGAGGCCTACTTGGTAATTTACACAACTTCTCAATCTTGTGTGTAATGTAAACGGAAAGACTTGTAAACATTTCCTTGCAATGGCCGCATTGGTGGAGATCCGCTTCACTATCCTCACTTTCATCTATAATTGAAAAGATATTCAAAATAACCTAGGCCATTCTTTATATTCGATCTCACCTTTTAGATACTCTAACTCCGTAATTGTGCCAGCAAAGTCCCAATTGTTTTAGATTTAAGAAAATAATTCTATTGTTTTCAAAAAGATCTCAGTCAAAATGTCATCTGTTCTTGCTAGGATATGGAAAATCTACAGTATTAAGAAAGACCGCTAAAAGAAACAACGATGACGTGTGCAAAGGGGCAGTTTAAATACAACTCTCTTGAAATCAGAGGAGACAATTATTCGCAAAAAAAACATTTGCAACATGACCGAAGCAATGGTAGCTCTTTCCATGATCTAATTTATACATGGGTAGCCTACGACCTGCGAAGATTCTTAATCCGGCCCGCAAAGATTCTTAATCCGGCTAGCGAAGATTCTTAATCCGGCTAGCGAAGAAATTTCCCTGTGAATTGATGAATAATTTTTGAAATTTCGGTTTTTGTGATAAGAATCTATTTCAAGCCTAAAGAACAATATACAGTGTGTTATTTCAAGATTTACATTTAAAATATGGTTGAATTTTATTAACTACCCCCAGAACATCGAGATGAAATATTTGAAAAATTTCCATTAGACTTTGGTCGAATACTAGGCCAACACTGCCCCAATTTCGGGAAACTACACATCATATGATAACCCTGTGTTCCAAGATTATGATCTGAATCGAAAAGATTTAGCATACCTATATCTGGTAATAGCGCATGCGCATAACGTTTTATTACTTTTCTTCTGTTTATGGTCCGCTGCAACGCAAAATTTGGCCCATTTGAGAAGAAAGGTTGCCCATTCATGATCTAACTGGTCACACGAATGACAAGATGTGTTATCAGTAAAGAGATTTAAAATGCCACCGAACAAGCATAACAAGGGAACATGTGTGCACACCATAAATAAATTAATAAGGCGATCTGATAAAGCTAATATAATGAGCAAAGCATCTATCTTAAAGCAGTATATAAATAAAAAGGATGAAATAAAAAGATAGAACCACTTAAACGCTCAATAAGGTTTGAAAATCAAACAAAAGAAACACAATAAAGTCCGGCTGAAAAAAGTGAAAAATAAAAACAGGATTCTGCAGCAAAAATGGCATGAATGAAGATGTATATATATATATATATATATATATATTTACACACATATATGTTAACAAATCTGTCTAAAGAGTTTTGTCCTTATAAGATAGCATGATTATTATTGCTGGTCAACACCTATTTTCACACAATTAATCATCATATTTATTATCATTTAGCATATGAAAAGCGGTGGCTTTCTCTTTCTTTCGCTACTGTATATTGCCACCAGACTTTCATTATGCCAATGGTGCACTCACGCATGGAATCAAACAACCATGAATTCTATCATCTGCCAACCTTAGACTAATCACATTGAAACAATCCTAACATTGCTCCAATAAAGAAAAATATTGACAGACACTAGTCCATGATTTAAACATTGTGAGGTGCTCAACCATATGAAAGAGCTTCAAGTGTTATTAATTACATGCAAGCGAGTAGTAAATTTTGGCTAGCCAAATACTGTAGTACTATGACACAGCTATCTTCTGAACGAGGACAGATCTATGATATTTTACCCTAATCGAGGCATTCTAAAAGAATATACTCATCATGAGGAATGTGTTAGGAAGCATACAGGAGCATTACGCTGCATCACTGGCACTGACAGGAGGCTAGAGAACTCTTTTCAAAACAACTACGCGAGTGACTAGTTAAGTTCCTGGTGAGGAACTTCATGTCAGAGATACTAGCACGTCTTACTTCCTTCACCATTTTCAATTATCTTAAGGAAATGAGCCTGTCTCGCCATTTATTTGCAGAAAAACAAAGCACCACTACAGAAAATTGGATATACAGCAGAGTTAAATCAAAAAATTTTAACTGACCTGATGACAGTGATAGACAAGCATTGCTCTTCTCTGAAATCTGCAAAAAAATTCCAAATACTAATATTATCAAGCAGCTCTTTAGTGTTTCATTTTAACACAATACTCAAAGGTAAAACTGTAAGACAAATGAATGGAAGAACCCCTAACGAAAACAATACTGCAAATTGAAAGGACAAAGACAAGATTTCTGCCTATACACACTTCTGCCAACAGCAACTTCTGCAAAAGACTCGCCTGAAGTCAGCTAGAAGTAACTTAGGTAACAAGGCTATACCGATCTCAGGAGACTCAGACACACGGGCATGGGCAAGCTAAAAATTGGATTTGCAATCTGCCTATCCGGATAGGGATAAATCGAATTGAATTTGTAGTTGAACTTAAATCTGGATTAACGAGCCTCACACTAACAATGATCAACTTCCTTATGAGACGCATCATTCTAGTTAAATTTAGTTAGCTGCTATTTATTTTTCTCCGCTCTTTCATGTTATTCTCAAGATTAACAGTAAAGCAGATTTATGTAAATAAACCATAGTTACATTGTGAAATGACTTTTCACAATATTACAATAATGCAGAGTGCATGTTTGATGTAAAATGCCATTATTGAATTGAATTCCAGGCAATTTCACCCAGCCAGAACATAATTTATGGTAATTTTTATACTAGCTTGGTCTTTATTGTAGAGAAAGATTGCCACGCCCAACCAGCGAGTGCACACGTGCCAAAGAGCATTGAGCATGTTCGTGACTTTGTGGTTTAAATAGATAGAAACTTATCGGTGACTACAAAGCTTTCATGTAAAATGAATGAAGATTCACGCGACTTAGCTGTAAATCCATTCATTAAGAGAGAATTTTTTTATAACACCGCGAAATGTCTCTTGTTAATTTAGAGTACTCTGTTTTAATTCTTAATCCCATCACGAAGGGCATTTTTGGCAATGCTGCTTACCATAGTGTATAATAATTACAGAACACTTATGAATTTCTTTAACAAGTTACCATGTACTACAATTCAACAACATTGAATTTCAAACCACAAAACATCGGCTGTTTTAATCATAAAAAATTACAATACAGCACAGCAAAGAAGCATCGAGCAATCCTTAATTAGGTTTTAAAATATCAATGGCTCTGCTAACAAACGCTAAGCTCAAATAGAATATAAATTATGAAGAAAAGTTGCAGTTTTAGTAGCCAAGCGCTGATTTGTGTATACGATGGTAGGGAAGATAGTACTGTAGCTTTGGTTCTCGTTTTAGTGCCTATTTATATATACAAAATATGAAATCTGCAACATTTCTATTCCACGCTTTTTCAAGTTGAAAGCTGATATCACAAAATGTATAACACCATCACTTGAGATTGTGTACCATGCAATTACCACCTGCAGCTTCATATTATGGTCTAAATTACAATGCTGTACAGCATTATGGGCATACAACGAACATGATTCACGCATTGTTTTTCATTCTTATACCACAGCTTGCATGGAAATTTGTGGTAGAAAGCATGCATACACTTTAAGTGCGGTGTCTTTTCAGTTGAGAACTTGGAAAAATGAGTATGAAATAATTATAAATAATAAACGCAAGGATTGAGATGTACCTGAATATTATTCTAATATAAATTTTGCATATAGAGCATCATTGATGGTTGCTAAAATGCTGGGCCAAAAATGTTTGCCAGAGAAAAACTACTAGTTTGTAGATATGCTAGACAGACCGATGGCAATAGTAGGAATAATGATAGAAGAAGGGCAGAAGTATTGGAAAATGGTTTTGGGAGATGAAGAGTCTAAGTTGAATACTTACAATAAAGGATTCCAAGAAAAAAATTATAGATCATGGATAAACGTGGATGAAATTAGCAGTAATTACAGGTAAAGACTACTGGCAACAGTAAGAGTAAAAATATACCTCATAGTTGGTCGTTTTGGTAGTAACATAAACGGCATGCATAATGGAGTGCTATTTTCATAATTTCTTGATACAAAAAGTGCATGGGTTATTTTTAGCAAATCAAGGCCCTTTAACGTCATCGTCAATGAATGGCAGGAATTGCCAAGGACACGTAAATCGCTTATTGAAACGATAACAGATTGAAGCTCATTGTACGATGACGATAAGGGACCAATGAGGCGCCAAAATTTATCAGACTTAGGCCCACTATTTATCCTGAGGTTATTTTCAAAATCAACTACAAGTTCAAGGATGTATAGGATATTGTAAGTCTTACTGCACAAGATAATGAATCTCATTTATCAAGTTTGCTAATGAAACTGTAGGCAGGATTGAACAAATAGACCAAGTATTTTATAGCGAGGGAGTTCTTGAAAGATTTGGGAAGGAACATTGCGTCGCCAATTAATCTTCCATGGTCGAGATAACTTCTGTAACTTAAAATGGAGTGACGTCAAATTCCACTTTCTTCAAAAAGGGTAAGGTGGTGACTGAAGACAGAGGCAGAGAGAGACAGAGGGAAACAGACAGAGGGAGAGACAGAAGGAAACAGACAGAGAGAGAGACAGAGGGAGAGACAAACAAAAAGAGAGAGAAATAGAAAAAGAGAAGAAGAAACAGAAAAGCAGAAAAAGAGATGTAGAAAGAGGGAGTGAAAAGAGTGAGATGTATTCCATCAATAAATTTTAAGGTTTTCTTTAAATGGAGAGTGTGCTACTGAAGTAATGAATAGCAGAAATGAATGAGATAACACTGCTTAACTCGAGACCATTAAGAGGTGACAGCAGGGAATGTGTATTTCATGATGAATTAAACAATAACATGAGAGTAATACCACATAAAGATATATGAAACTTTTAAGACCTTGTTATTTGACAATGATATGATATTCATATTAGACAATGAATGATTGGTTGTATGGTACCAAGTCAAAATGTACCATTGCAATTAACATTAAATTAGAAATACAAAATAAACGATTATATATCTCATAAAATACCACTTATCCAAGGTCTATTTCGGTAACAGATATAACCTTCTTTAAGTATATTAGACACAGTACATCTATAAAGTTCGCTAGCTGACTGATGGAAAAACTAAAATAATGTATAGCTAAACTTAAAGATGCTCAAATGTTACTAAATTTTTCGTTCTAGCAGCAACTATGCCAAGAATCATAAATAAATTTTCCGCTTCAACGTTCCCTTGAATTTGAGAGACACGAGAGGATTTCAAAATGGAGTTAGAAGAGGACCTGACAATACTAAAAGCCCGGAAAAATTATTCGATATTTATCTGAGACACTTGGAATCTAAAGATCGCGATTCAGTGACGTTCATTTGGAAGTTCTGAAATAACAATTTGTTCTTATGGTGGAGTCGAATCCTAGATTCAATTTGAGAAGATATAAAGCATCGTCTTTCATATTTATTTTTTTCTGAATCTCATACAAAGATTGTTGGAGCATGGTACATCTACAGTAATAAATGTAAAAAATACAAACTTGTCTAGCAATATGCAACATATGTTTCATGGATCAAATAGAAGACAAAAATTATTAAACAACTACAATGATACACAATATTACACACAGTAACATGAAAGTGAAACATAAATTACATAAATAATAGTAATACTTAGCATGGCTTTGAAATTCTACAACTATCAACGCTATTGCACATAGAGTCAGGCGTGTCAGTCATAATTTAAGTAAGTATATACGGCACCTACACAACTCAATCTAGACATCTACTGTAGAAAGCTGGATGAAAACAAAAGATGAAAGTGAAAAATGAAAGTAATGGTACTTATGCAAAAAAATAATTTTTGAAAGCCTGATACGATTGAGCGGATTAAGACATTGAAACCAAATGTCTCACTAAATTAAGCGGAGTTGCCTGTCTGATTAAAATCAGTTGACCTAAGACCGTTCATCTAATTGACGAAATTAATCGAAAATAAATCAAAATTCACTGCGGTAGAAAATTAAATGAATAGAAGGTAAATGAAGATAAATATGTTAATGAATTGAAAAACTCTCAAATCATTTACAATATGCTATCTGCAATAACTGGATATTATATATATATATATATATATATATATATATATATATATATATA
>WIPJ01000489.1:101501-137275 GCA_018155075.1 Cassiopea andromeda
TCTGTGTGTGTGCGTGTGTGTATGTGTGTGTATAAGGTAAGACAACAACAACAACAATAATGGTACAATATAACATTCAATCTGCTTCATAGAGAGTGCAAAAAGAAAAAGAATAATATGCTGGTATCTAAGTTAAAACGAAAAAAATATGACAACTGATTATACAAGTGAAGTTAACAAAAGCTCTAAATAATGAGCAACTAACTGCATCAATAAGATTCAATCAACGAAGAAGATTCAGATTGACTGCAGAAGCCGCTTTCCAAGCAAGGAGAGAAACACAAGTTACACATGCATATATCAACAAAGATAGTTGCAAAATTATGTGAATGACTAAGGTGAGGAGCCAAAAATACCTACGCAGCAAGGCACGTATCTTACTCCCATTTCAAGATTAAATCTCCCTCCTCAACCAAACAACTCATCTCAGCAGATGCACGATCACAGCACAGGCATGATAATGACAAGGGCATGATCACGCCAAAGACATAGACATGATCACAGCAAAGGCTTGATCACAGCATAAACTTGATCGCAGCAAAGGCTTGATCACAGAAAAGGCATGATAATGACAAAAGCATGATTACAACGAAGAGTTGATCACAACAAAAGCATGATCACAACATAGACGTGATCACAGCAAAGGCTTGATCACAGCATAAACTTGATCGCAGCAAAGGCTTGATCACAGAAAAGGCATGATCATGACAAAAGCATGATTACACCAAAGAGTTGATTACAACAAAAGCATGATCACAACATAGACTTGATCACACCAAAGGCATGACCAGAGAAAAGGCATGATCATGACAAAAGCATGATTACATCAAAGACTTGATCACAGCAAAAGCATGATCACAGCATAGACAGCAAAGGCCTGATTGTGGCAAAGGCAAGATTACAGCAAAGACTCGATCACAGTTAAACCCTGATCAAAGCAAAGGCGATCTCACAGGAAAGGCATGATGACGGGGAAGACATGCTCAAAGACTATCTTTGTTCTGTTCAACTCACTTTGTGAACACTCATGATATATTTATACATTCTAAATTCAGCGTATAAAATCATTTGACGTACTGTCTCATAGCAAAATTATGTTTTCGTTTGGAGAATGTTTGTTGAAGGAAGTAGGAGGTTCGACTGAAATTGCTTGTCGGGGAGAACTAGATAAACCTAATCGCGCTGATAAGATGGTTACCTATTTAACAAGTTGAAAGGCTGATTGAAATGAGGAGAAATTGTGCGCCATATGTTATAAAGATATCAGTAACTGTGAGATCTCACGAGGTTTAAGACTGAACAAAGAAGTGCTAGGAAAGGAGTGTGTAATGGTGAAAACGTAACGTGAATGACATCAGACAACATGTAAGAATGGGTTGTCTTAATTATGGATCAAACCGCTATAATTACATTGGGCAGAAGATTCAGCACTTACAAGAACGCTAAGATAACTGTCATTCATGTTACTACGTCAAGCGTAGTCAAATGCCATTGGGTGAATGAAGAAAAGATTTTTCCATAGAGTGATAACACATAACAAAAAAATGGAAATGATTTGGAATGACTAACAAGGCTGGGCAAAACAATTGAAAAATGACCTCAATGCATTTGATGAACGCGAATAAATGCAGAAAAATAAATTACAGAAAATTTGCTGAAGTTGCACATTCTACTCTAAATCTCTTATTTCAAAATCAAAGTAAACGAACAACTCGATTCAAATGCTAAAATTGCAACCATTAAGATCTGAGCCTTGGCTCTATGGTTGATAACAAAACCCTTGATACCAAGCGCTGCATGAAAGTACCCCGACACCTTTGGAGATAAATAACATTTAACTGGGGAAGATAAATTCGTTGTATATTTGGTTGATAGCATAGAGAAGAAGGCCACTAAATGTAAATGCTTATCACGAGAGATGGCATGTGAATTTACTCGGCGGTTCTAGCATTAAAAGTGATCAAACAACAAGGGGGTTTGCGCAGTGTCACAGAGTCCCCTTTCTACATTTTGTAACTGAATTCTTTCTGTTTTGCATGCATGCTTTCTCTATGTCTCTCTCTTAAGTTTAAGGTGTTTCTGGCAGTTTTAGAAAATTGAGTCCAAGAAATTTGCAAGAGAAAGAAAACAATCAGCGAAGACAAATCAAGAAAACAAAGCAGCGGAAGTTAATAGCCATGCTCTGCTGAACCACCATGTTGATCAGAGTATATTCTCCCCCAGAGACAATAATCTCAACTACGTCATGGAAGCCATCATCTAATTAGCAATCAATTCACAAGCAGAAATTGAAAAATCAATGGAAATCTATAAAAAGATGTCTGTAGCCTTTCTTGTGATTCATGCTAGTCCAACAGACTCCATGAATAAGGGACCGCTCAAAATTTATAGAGGGGTTGGTACGGAGGAAAAACTGGTTGGGTGAAAGAAAAATCTGATAAATTAAGGCTTTATCTATACATTATAATACAATCTCGTGGTTGTGTAAAATAAATGATTTTTCAACAAGAAATAATTTATCTTCGGTACCAGCTCCTCTATAAATAATGAGTGTCCCTAATGGATACTGAATCCGAGAAGTAACGTGGAGGTAAAAGATGGTGGTGGAACAATTCTTAAGTGCAGTAAAAGGATCGTCCTAGCAACATTATGTAAATTGTTTCTAAATGCTAGAAAAATGAGACATAGAGCGAAGGTGTCAGATTTGTGTGAAAAAGAACTGAAGCAGTAAACTGTAAGTGCTACACGTGTTAAAATGCTGCAATCAAAGATGCAGTCACTATATTCTTTATATTATATTATATCATACTATATTATATTATGCTATTTTATATTATACTATACTACATTAAATTATATACTATATTATATTATGCTATATTATATTATACTATATTACATTACATTATATTGTATTATAGTATATCATACTGCGTTGAACAACTATACCACATTATATTCTATAAAAGCATGAATTAAATGAAAGTAACCAGGCTTTCAGAAGCTAAAAAATCATGACTGCAGAAACATTTGAAGCTTTTCGTTGATGCTACGATTTACCAAGAGCCTCATTTTTCAACAACACTATTTGCTGACTTGAAACTGACTAGCTCAATGCTGACTACCTATATTCCCTCGAAATAAGACTTGGGTAAGAGGCTACAGCGTTTTTACAGTCAACAACCTATATGTTAGTGATGTTTTGAATGACTGCGTGTAATCATGTGGACCTTGTTCATCAAATATCTTAACATTTTGTACAATTCTGTTCCTTTAGACAGCATAGCAATAGAAAAGTCTGTTATGTTTTTACGTCACCTCTTAGGCAATGTAAATAGAACCAAAAAATATGGTTGTACGTAAAACTTGTGTAAAGGGACGGAAATCCCCTTCCCTGGAAAAAGAAAATGGTAGAACCCCCGTGTGTACAACTTTGTGGCATATTTCGTGTTTTGGTCTTGTTGACGAAAAGAGATCAGGATTCACTTCTTTTGTTACCAGTACATTCATAATTGATAACCGCAAAGCCAAGAGCTTGCAAAAGGAGCATCTCTACATAAAATTACTGGTTGACCTTATGACCTAAAGGAAAACTTGGTTGAGTCAATCACGAATCAGTAACTAGGAGGTACTGCGTCTAAATCAAGAGACCTTCGCAAATACAGTAGAAATGAAACGCTTTTAGAAATGGAAATTGAAAATAGCAACTTAGGCCATTTTGGATTCGTGTCTACAACTGCAATACTTAACATCCGAAATCCCAAATTAACATCCAATACATCCACCTACCACTGTGAAGGATCTAATGCCTGCATTTTGGTGGCTTGTTGCAGGTTTGGGACAAGTTATACCAGCATATCTTATCAGATCAGAATCAAAAACAATAATCACACGTGAGGCAGGACAATTGAATTTATCAATTGCTGAATCACAAATAGAGCACGCGGGTGAGGAGAGCAGAAAACGTCCCCTTGTAACGAGCAGAAGCGATGAGAACTGTGAATTAAGATCAATGGAGAAATCTTGCTGTTTTAAAATGAAACATATAAAAATTAAGCTACATTCACACTGAAAAGGTTTTTTTCTACACTCCTTTTTTAAAAATAATTTTTCGCAGTCTCAATATTCCTAAATCTTTCGGGTTTTGAGCCTTCGATTATTCTAAGGTTACTCCTAAGTGCCAAAGATGTCATTTCGCCTGATTATATAAGGAATATATTAAAATCTTTGCCAATGTCTTAATTTATCAAAAAGCAAAACAAAAGTGGAACAGAATATTATAAATTGTATCGATAGTGCAAAAGTTGATCCTCAAGCAGTATTATAACTGGAAAACGAAAAAATCCTAAGTCTTGATGAAGCTTAAGCCCTTATATTCTTAAAGTATTCTCTTTTCAATCTCATGTCTGTAACTGCACACGATGCAGGAAAACTTTCTTCCATCTACACTCTTTTTAAATAAGAAAACCTAAGCTTATGCTGATCTTCGATATCGAAAATATATCACAGACTTTAAACTTGTGAATTTTCTTAACTTATTCTTTAATGTCGAAGGTATAGCTTCGCTGAAAATCAATAGAATGTATTAAAATCTTTGCTAATATTTTATTTTAGCAAAATCAAAACAAGGATGGGACAGAGCAAAAAATGTTGTATCGAAAATGCGAAAGTTAATCTCCAAGATCAGCATTTCAACCCCCATCTATCTCATTAAGAGTCTAACTTTTTATCAGTATTATCTGCACAACTGTGTATTTCGCAAAAACTAAATCGATTCAAAACATGTCTTTAAACTCACACGTATTTTGATACGTAAAAATAATTCAAATACACAAAAAAGTCTTAATTCAACAATTTCAACAACTTATAGCCATAATATTCTACTCGATTTAATCATGTAAAAAACGCAGTGTATCCAAATACTACTTAAAAGTTTCATTTTGCAAATGGATATAATATTGTCACTTAAACAAACAGTATAACCTAAAAGTTTCCCTTTAGTATCGAGATTGATTTACAGTTTAGTGTTGACAATAAATTGCTTTGGCATTTAATACTCAAATGCATCTGCCAACTACTTATTTCCTCGTACACTATTTTTTTCATAAGAAAGTGGTTTATAAGACTAAGAAAGTTCATTATTGGGTTTTGAAAGTTAATAAGTTCATATGTATTTTAAAACCAGAATAATTTGCGTATAAAATAGTATATATGTTACGTTGGCAACCCTTCAACAGTCATGTTAAGTGTACACGGAGCCTTTAATATTTTCCTTTCATGTGCATGCCCAATCTGCACTAAGAAATTTTTGATTTGAAAGTCATAAGAAAGTTTTAATAATGGAGTAGTGAAAAGTTAAGAAAGCTTCACAACTGGGCTGAAAACAATTTTCTCACATAATGTTGTATTTGCTTCATTATAAACGGAATTTCTATCACCTAATTCAAGTGAAGAGGTACAGGCGCTGCTTTTCATAACCAATCTGGCGTTGAAAAGCACTATACACAATTAAAAAGAAACTCGTTGTAGGATGTATCAGTCATGCAACACAAAAGATAGTTTATGTGATACAAATGCTACCAAAGCAAAAAGCTTACAAAAAGAGATGAGTAAGTATTGTTTGATAAATAAAATCCCTTCAAAATAAAACTTCCAATCGGGAAATTGGATTTAAGGCAAATAAAAAGAATTGAAGGACTTGGTGAGAGCTGTAAAATGCCAAAAACGTATCGTAAACTTAAATTCTTCATTAAACACAAGTCCCTGATATTACAACTTTGTTTTTTCAAAACCAAAATCTTTTCCACCTTTTGATAAGACAAAATAGCACAAAATAAAATAAAATTAAATAAGAGAAGTATGTTATTAAAAGATGTTATTAACCATAGGTGCTAAATCCCAAAAACTGTTTAATTACTACCATCTATGACTCAACCAAAACCATCCTACAGATAGCACAAAATATATAAATAACAGAGTGAACGTTTAGAAATAAATATTACAACAAAATTACCTTAAATTTGAAAAATATCATATTATGACTCTATATAATGTATTTTTTGCAATTATTTTAAATATTGCATTACTTTACATAGCAATAAAATAATGCTGGGTTTTATCACTAATTTTTTAACCAGGGAATGCTTAAATGCAGAGTAAATTTACAATAAAGAGCCTACAACATAACTAATTAGGATGACAAAGAATTTGTGCTCAGAGATTAAAATTGAATGGCCTAACGGGCCTCGAAAATTGCTTCAAAGCTTGGACCATTACAATCTTTTACAACAATACCTAACGTTTCGCTGACCCACAATATTCTTAAATATTTTGCTTTGAACCTTACATTATTCCTAAATTATTCTAAGGGTTAAAGGTGTAACTTCACCAGAAAATCAAAGGAATATCTTCAAACGTTTGCTGATGTCTTTCTTTATCATAAGACAAATAAAAGTGGAATAGAACAATAAATGTTGTATTGAAAATTTAAAAGTTAACTAAAAGCAGTACTGATAATGAAAATACACAATATTCTAAGCCTTGATGAAGCTTAAGCCTAACATTATTTTTAAAGTATTCATAGACTTTAGCGAGCCTTAATATTCTTAAAAAGTTTATTCTTATAAAAAATAATGTACAAAACTAATCACACATTGCATGAAATACGTAGAATTGATCGATCCTTACTACAGAAATAATTTAGAGTATAGTTGCATTTCCAGAGAAACTGCACGAAAGCAAAACAAACTGAAACCTGTATGTATATAAACCTTTTTTGAGAACCATTTTTAAACTAAGAGAATGCTGCTTATATCTTGCATATCATCAGATATATTTTTTATGCAAGTAAGTATATTTATGTTTATATTGCATATCAGCTGCCTTAAATGTAATACTTTAATTTCAGTGAAATAGTAGCAAGCTTGAATGAAATTATAAACTGGAAACCCCATTTTTGCATTACTTTAAAGTCTGCTATTCAATTTTTAAGCAAGATAAATGGTTACAAATCAAAACGTCTCCTATGCTACCAATTAATAATAACATTATATTAGAAACTATGTACTTTGATGTTCTTAAGTTCTAGGGTAAAATAAGAATGGATTTTTTTCAGAGTAACTTCGTAAATAATAACCTCTACTGGAGAGTGGCAAAAGCTTCACTTATAACACAATATTTTGCCATTTTATACAGAAATCTCTGAACAGATTAGAAAAGATGGAGGCCTCTTTTGCTGGCAAATTCTCATCAAACGTCTAGAATTAAAAATAACATCATCCCATTGGGATTTATAAGGTCTATAAGGAACTGAAACCAATTATGCCAAGATAAACTAAAATATTTAAACAGAAAAGTAATGCACGCTGGTCTGGATGGGACTTCTTTGATAAGTACGAAAGAAGCAAACTCATTAAGAAAAATTGCAGCTTCCTCATAGGAATGGGTGCTTCTAACAAACCTTCAAATTGTGGAAAATAACATAATGGTAGAATGCAGTGTAGAGAAAAGCTGGAAGTAGTAATATATTCTATCATAAATAATATATGAAACTATAATGATACTTAATTTCTTAAGAGTTAAGGTAGTTTCCCATAAAATGCATCACATCCGCAACTATGAAAAAATTAGCAGCATTAGAAGGTTCAAAGGGTAAGAATTAATAGCTTTTATTTTGCCCAAAATTCCAATTTGCTTTCTCTTTGCATAATGGTGAAGTGAGGGTGCACGTAAGATCTAGGGAAAACAAATGGGAAACTGATCTCTTCCTTGATTCCTAGAAATAAGGGAAATTCGGCAGTATAATTCCGCTACCATCCGTAAACGTTCTAACATAGAATCCAGTTCAAACAAGACTAACTAGAATTAGTGAGCAACCACACCACTTACCAACAAATAAACATACACATGGAGTTGCTCAAATGTGCAATTAGCTGAAACATATTAAATTAAATATGACAGTTAATGGCTGCACAATTTTTTTAATGTTTATTTATTATCTTCTGCGACGACATTCTATAAAATAGGGAACGCCGCAAAATAGGTTAGAGAGTCTCAATTGCTAATACCTAATTGTACACAACAAGATAATATGTGATATGAAAGGTACATTACTTGTGATTGGCTTCAGAGGACAATGATGATGGACCCCCTTGTCTTTGCTAACACTTAGTGATTTGAAAATACAGGCTGAAAGAATGATAAAGACTAGAAAGCCCCCCCCAGATGTAATTATACAGCTTAAAGTTGTTGATGCAAAATGAATGCCATCATTCTGCAGCTTAAAGTTGTTTGCACAAAGTAAATGCTAGGGAATGCTTGACAAATAATACCAGGTTACAATTTATATTTAGCAAGGATAAGCTGTTTGCTGTAAGAGCTATGACCTTTATATTTGTAATATAAACTCATCATAAAAGTAATACTTGGTGGGTGAACTCGTGCAGGTATAGAGAACAATGAAAGGAAGCAACAAGCATGATGAAAACTTGCCGTGCCTAGACTTACGACGCCAAAGAAGGTCAAGCGGGCAAGCCTTAACTAAAGATCTCCATTGTTAGCGGTTATCTATGCCTAAAAGTTACAGTACATAAGCAATTCGTGACTGACAAGCTAACCATTTTACGCGCATGCGATGTCCTAAACCACAAACAAGTATGGTGCACCATGAGAGTAGAGAGGTGGGGCAATCAATCTACAAAAATGGGCACCCACTTCACCCTCTAAAAAACAGATGAGAGGTTAATTTGCAAGCACAAACTTTGTAGCAATTATGTCAACTCTGCATTCAAATCTGACAAACTGATAATTTGTTGACGATAGTTCGTAGTTTTCTTGGAAGACAATTTCAAGAAAGACGTTAGATATTTCAGCACAGCAAAATCCAGGGTAATCACTTAAAAAATAAGTTAAAAAATAAACGAAATTATAATAGAAGAGTTGTGGAAAAAATATGAAACATGCAGTCAACCATAACAGAGGCATTTAGGGGCTGCAAGAGTAGCATTGGAATCCATTAAGGTAAACATGGCTATCACCCACTTCTATAGAGAATTAGAGTACTTATATTAATAGAAGCTGTCAAGAGTACTATATTCTACTACTTGGTTACAAGAGCACTATATTTTATAACTGATGCTAACCAACAATCTTTGGAGTAATATAGACAGTCATAATTCTTTAGCAATCTTTATCTAATACGCTACAAAATAACTTTGCTTCAATAACAACTATGTATTCACTCAATTACATTTCACTATATTGTGATGTACTAAATAATACCACACAATTTATGTACCCAGTAATATCAATGAACTAATACTGTACCAAAAAATAGAGTAAAGTGAAGACTGTAGAGTGATGGAAAATATTAGAGAGGCTCTTAAAATGTGAACTCTTCGTTTTCCAAGCCTATCAAATGAGACCTAAATTCTTTTGAGCCATCAAAATGTGAAAAATTCAGACAAACCTTTAAATTATGGGTAGGAGGTTTTCCCTATACAACATTTGGGTTCAATTGTTGATAAAATCTATTATAACTTTAACAATGAATTGGCTCTCTTGGAGACAATCAATCTTCTACAATTTAAAGTAATTGTTGGCTGAGAACTGATTGACGTTTGACTATTTATGAAGCTTGTGTGAATAAATGGACACTAGAAACTTTGTGAAATAAATGATGATAACTCCTTCCTTGCAGTTTAAACTACATCTCACTGCACTATTTCTATAAAAATTACAGTCTTCCTTGATATAGAAGATTATGCATGTTGATTTTTTTCAACATTAGTGAAATAAACAATTATCATTACCTGAAAGATGTTTAAATAAATAAATTAGAATCAATAGTGCACTACAAAGCTGAGGTGGGAAATAATGAAAATGGAAAGGACGTAAAGCAAAAGATAGAAAGTACAATAAAAAAGCAGGGAAATCAAATACTGTTGATTGAATCATTTGGAAGAAAAATAAGAAAAAAACAACAGGAAAAGGATTGTAGATTTGGCGAATCTGAAAGCTGAAGGCTTCCAAATACTTGCCTGATGAAATAAGTAACTTTGAAGAGTAAAATGCGTACATTTTAACAGTCAAACGCGGTACACCTGTTTTGGTTAAAAACATTCTATTAAGCTTCGGTATTTGGCAAATAAACTTAACTGGAATATACGGAATGAAATCTCTTCTGTTAGTATTCCCTCTAAATATTGCCGATGCAATCCTCTCAACGTTCTGGTACCGACCTTTCTGGCATCGAATACTTTCTATGCTCTTTTTTCTATTTCTGTTACCCTATGGAACTCGCAACCGCTACAGTCCGTTTGACGCTAGCATACCGTAAGTGTAATACTACAGTCCAAATAAAGGAAAATTGCTTGTAATAGTCACATAGCGGAGTCCCAAAAGATATCTACACTGCAAGGTTTTTTTAATTTGGAAAATATTAGAAGTGAATATCCACGAAATCTCTCCTTACCTTGAAACTATCAGAGACACACAGTCCGCAAAATATTTCTAGAATGACCAAAATCCGTTCCATAGAGAACATAAAAGTAAAAAATCCTGTTACTTGTGTTTTTTTGACATTTTTGTAAAATCAACCTTCCAAACTGTAGAAAATAAATCTGCTTTGAGCCCCTAGTATTGCAACTTTTCTAAGAATAACTATATCGAAGTGGATAGGACTATTTGTGAGGACAATTTAAGCCGATAACTTACGTACAAATTTAAAAATAAATTCGCAAAGTCGCCATTTTGGTAAAGACGAATTTAGCTGATGGCAGTGAATCGCACGCTTCACTATAGAAGCACCGCCTATCCAAAAGCCGGTTTAATGGTAGGCCTAGCACGCGACTTTGAGGCGCAAATATCAAGCCGTCTTACAAATATTCCAAGAAAGACTCCTGAAACAGAGGAATACATGTCTACTGACTCTATTTGGGGAACTTTTGAGGCATCAAATGGCCAATAGCCTAGCTAAAATGATTTCGTGACTAACTACAAACGACAAATTAACAGCTTGGCCGAGACAGGTTAGCAATCACACAAGCAAGCTTCTTGGTTCCCAAACACACAATATCTGAGAAAACTACGTTTCCTAAGTTTACATACCAGCAGAATCCTATCTCCTGTTTTTGAGCTTCGAACTTTTGATAGCTTGGCAATGATGGTGTCTAAACTGCGCCTGAAAGAGAGAGATTTAGCACCTTAGAATACGTGCGGAAAGAGAAGTAACTCAAATGAAACTGTTTGGCTTCCAAGTAATCAGACCGTTCGCATGGCGTCTTACAAGTTGTATGGCAAAGCTAAAACGGAAATTTCCTTGTCAACAATTGTAATAATGATAAAATAGTCTATCTTTGAGTTATTACTTTCGTATTCAATGTTTTCCCAAGTGTTATACTATTGCCAAAAAACTTACAGGAACCGGTAAAAATCCCAGCCGGCAAGGGCCTAATCATAGTAGTTATGCAAAAGTCATACCCTTTCTTGCCATCAAGAAAACTCGCCGTCATGACTACAACGATACCGAGAAATGTCCATGCGGCTTCCTAGCTTGCAACGAAGCTCTTCATTTGTACAACTGTTGATGCTTTCTGGAAAAAAATGCCCTCGATCTCTGACTGCATTGGCAATGTTAGCTCTAACAAACACACACACAGGCCAGCAAGTATTATAATGAATACAATGATATCGTCAAGAGATTGGTGGTCAATATGACAGCATGGAAACAAAAGGATTACGAAAAAACACAATCTTAACAAAAGAGAGCGCTTTAAAACCAACAATACAAGAACAATTGATCTATTGTTCAATCATCAACCTAACATGACATCTTACAACAATTAAAAGAATAGGGGAATCAATGGTTTTCTTATCATGATCTATGGAGAATAACAACGTTTTACCATTATTGGTTGTAAGTAACTGTCAGCCAATCAAATCACCCCCTCAAAACAATACAGGCTTTTCACAAAATTTCATCCGGGAACTTATAGTACAACATAGCTGTCAACATGGTATTATTGATTTGGCGCCACGGCCATCCGACAAAACAAGTACAGGCAGAAAATACCCAATCAAATTTCTCGAAATATAATAGCCTACGTCACTAGGTTCGTCATTTGGGAATCATCAATGGGGATAGCCCTCGATGCGCTAATCATTTCAACCGGCATTCAGAAGCAGTGTTATGCAATTCTGCACGTTGGTTTTCCAATAAGAGTAAAGTATTCCACTTATTTTCCCATAAAAGCACTCCAGGCTTCATGTATCTGTAACTACATATACGTTCTATAGTACAGATAGCTTCAGAAAACACCACAGAAACAAAAATGGAAAAAATTAAAGTCAATGATAGATAAATTATGACAAAAGAAAAAGTAGTGAGACCTTTTTATTTTTCATTTTGATGCAGTTGCGACCTCTCTAAAACAAAGTTAAAGAAAAAAATGTAATACAGAATAACAATAGAAAGTAAATGGAAATAAACGTTATTTTTCGTATAAGAAACCTGGCTAAAGGCCTAGTACTAAAAGTTTCTTAATCTCTGGCTACCCACATTTTAGTTCTAAAAGTTTCTTAATTTAGCAAAATAAATTGGAGTGAAAACTTAAATAACTCATAAATAAAATAAGGGGTGTTAATCTTCTACCCATAGAGAGATTGACGAACACAAATTTATTATTAGAAGAGAGGTCAGGGATGTGTCGACTGGGGGGCGTGGGAGGCGTCGCACCCCCCTCCAATATTTTTAGATTTGCAACAAAGTTGACCAAAAGACAGCCATGCTGCAAGAGTTGGCAACAGTATTTTTGTGACCTTTTTCTTAGTAACAATAGTTAGTCCATTTGTCAAAACGCTCCCCCAACAGAAGGCGTCGAGAGGTCATTTATCAGTGAGCTATATTTGGCAGCTTTACTATCGCTATTGTTCTGTAAATTTGTTTCAATCCCGACAGTAAGCTCAAGTGTGTAAAGTATCTTTGCATCTGTAGGAAGAAGGTCAAGAGGAAAAGATTTCCACTTAATCAAGCATGGAGATAGAAAAGAAGGTAGATCAGCATAAACAGTGAATTGTTTAAGTGACGAGAATGTACTTCGAGCAGTCGTGATTTCTAAATATTTTAACATGAGGGCTCTAGGTGCAGCCACACCCATAGTATGGGTGTGGCCTAGCTGCAACCACGCCCATGTTTTCAACGATGCATTTTTGATACCTTAGTTTAATACCGATAATGCATAATCAGCAATCAGAAACGTCTCGATAACCATATAGCAGTGCAAATTGATCACAGTAATACTTCGGAAGCAGGGTCAATACATGTTGAAAAAGAATGCCAATATAAGAATTTTTAGGGGGGAATGAGCCCCGCAAACTCAACAGCAATTTCAACAAGGGGGGCTCCACTCCCCAGAGCCCTCCTAGAAATCATCCCTACTTGCGAGAAAAAGAAGAATAGAGTTATGTCTCCAAATGTATCTATCCCCTCATCTAGATATGACCTGCAGCTAGATGCAACATGTTGCAAAATTTCTGACAGGAGACAAAAGAAGCAATTAGACGATTGAGAAGTTGCCCACCTACATAGATTTTTGTGAGTAGGAAGAGTATTATTAAGATAATTTACAAAAAAAATTGAAAGTTTTGCTGGATACTTGACCAAAAGCCTTTTAAATTCAGGTATGAATGCTTAATAATAGATGAAAGAACTAAACCTTGGGATAAAAGGTTGTTGTTTATTCGCTCTTCGTGGTCATGTTGAATAGACTTAAGAACTTGCTAAGTATTGTGGAATTGCTTATATTGGAGATTTGTACCGTAACTAGAAATTAGAAATTCCAATGTGAAAATGATGGTGATAATCATCATCAACATCATCAGAAGTAGCAGCAGCATTTTGTTTTAAATGGATGATATATTTTAGATTCAAGTGGGAATACGGTGGAGACGAGTTCTAGGGGGGCTTGGGGAGCCCTCATAAAAAGCGTTGTGATCCTGGAGGCTCAGAAACAACTACGACACACTTTATGAAAGTACCCAGAGAAAGACTGCTTCAAATGCATGAACGCAAAAGAATGGCCATCACCTTATGCTCATCAACTCTTTCTTCAAGTCAAAGACTTTGAAAATGCACATAGCATTGTAGCACATCAAAGAAAACATGCAGTGAGATACTACAGACTATCTCGTTGATGACACCATACGTTCACTTACTTTTCTTTCTCTTATCTCTTAAGAGGATTCTCCTTCATTAGCGAAATCCAAACATATTTTTGCACTTTGGCGTAACTTTCAGGACTCAATAGGTGAGTCACTGTAATCCCCAAAATCTTACTGAAAAGACAAGTACCCAGTAATTCAACCATATCGAAAAAACCAGAAGAACATCGTATCTAGTGTTCTGCTCTGTAGAGTCGCAACTTTCAAATGCTCTCGCAACTAAATCCTCGCATTTGAAATGATTCCAGCTTCGTTGATTTCGTTATTTCACTAAGAAAATTTGATAGGTGACAAATTTTGTTTCAACAGTTGTTCAAAAAGCACTAGAAAGCCAATTGTTATGCACTAAAGGGCTTTTAGAAAAGTGCTTAGACAAATACTCCACCCAAATTCAGAATCACCTTTGATTTGGTGCACTCTTTTTTTAGCAAGTAATGTCGGGGAAAGGTCGTAGGGCCTATAACAAAGCCTCGACAAAAGAAAAACTGTGAAAATGAGGGGAAGTTTTAGTAGAAAGGGATACAAGATCAAGTTTGTTGATGTTAGATTTAAAAGATGACAAATTGTAGGATTCAGGGAAAGTAGTGGGTGGCAATGAGTTCCACAGTTTAGAAGTTCTTGGAATGAGAGATGATTTTTGAGATAGAGTTCGTGGATTAGGTAGTGTAACTTGGAAAGGGTGTGAATGGGTAGAGCTTCAGGTGGCTTGAACACGCCTCACTGGATCAGGAATAATGTTCTTGATTTACTGAGAGCAATGTCATGATGATAGCGGTAGAAAATGGAAATATCTGCAACAAGACAACGATGGGAGAAACTGTAGAGAATTGGTGATGTTCGGGTTGTTGATGAGATGGATAGCTTTAGACTGGACTCTGTCAAGAAGACGGGGAGAAAATTTAGGAGCACCACCCCAGACATGAGAGCAGTACTCCAGACAACGACGAATCTGGGATTTGTATCTGGGATGTTGAGAGGGCAAATGGCTTCCAAAACGACGAATCTGGGATGTTGGAAGGCCAAAAGCCTTATTTTGATATGTTTATATACAGGTTAATAATTCGGTTGGAGGGCAAAACCATGGAAAAACTGTCATTTGGGGACACTACCCCCGTTCCCCCTGCAGGTTGATGATCTCCATACTGAAATGTGCACACAATAATTCATATTTTCCAACTAAAGTCATTCTATCAAACTAGCGTTGACGGAGGTTCAACTACGATGGGATCTTTACTTATCAACCAGTTTAAAGTCACAACAACGATAGTGTTTATGTTTGGGGTATGACAACTGCCCCCAACCCCCAAGTAGAAACGAGCTTTGGTTCAAAACAAACCGTACGATGCAAATGGAACAAGAATTCCTGTTACAATTTCTGAAACAAAGCTCGTTTCTACATGGAAATCACGAAATCTCCAATTTCTGTCAACAAATCTGTGCCATTCTTGCATTTTGAGAACCTAAGAAGAAATAACTACTGCATTGCAATCCAAAAGCCTTGATTCTAACCAACAGCAAAGTACCTTTCTTCATAAGGAGTCACTCACATATTACGTCACACAAGGGGGGTAAGAGGATCTTTTGATTTTTTTGACAAAGTGTGACAAGGGGAGGGTGGGTTATTTTTGGAGTGTGACGTCACATTGTTAAACAACTCGATATTTAACATATTTGGCCTCAAAATAGTAAGTCTGGCCCTTTTTAAGCACAAAATTGGCTCCACATCTGTAAATAAACTGGAAATCTTATTTTGATGCCATTTTGGCCATTTTCACTCTAACAGTCACAGTTTATCCAATTTAAAAAGATTTTAACTTTTGACAACCTCAAATAGTGTTTTAATACATTTATCCATTTTTATGACTTTTGAACTATATTTTGCATGAAAGATGACGTAGTGACATCTTGTGGTGTTCAATAGAATGACATAATAAATACATACTAAGAAAGCAGAAAAATATCTTATTGAAATTCATAATGTGACGTCACACATTGGGGTGGATGGTAGTTTTGAATTTGTGACAGAGTGTGACAAGGATGAATGGGTGTCTAAAAATTCCAAAATTAGCGGTACATGATATGTGAATGGCCACTAACTTCAGTAGCACTGTCAATTCCAAAAAGGGTAAGCGTCAAATCCCCAGAAGGTGAATTACAAATTTCTTTTAAGACAACCATTATTTTGCCTGAGCCTCAATTTTCTTAACTTTTACCCAAATTGAGCCTGAGATTTTCTTAAATTTTTCTTAACTTTTACTGACATAAACTGGTTAAAATGGCTTTACACTTTCGTTATTAATATTGTATACTTGAAATTGAATTCCATCTTTAAAATTTTGAATGCAATAATGACGAAATATCGATTTTTGACCAATGAAGACAATAAGTTTTGGAAATTGAGCCTCGTGATTTTCTTAACATTTTCTTAACATTTTGACGATAAGAGCCTCATTTTCTTATATACTTTTTTCTTATAAAAAACGTCTCTGCATAAATAAATTTTGATTTTTTTGTAAATAAAGATGAAAAAATGCATATTTTTCACGCATATATTTGTTTGAAACTTCTTTTTTAAGATAAAATTTAAACATACAAATGTAAACCTCTCTATAGCTAGGCAGTCTATGATTGACTTGCCTGAATGGCATTGCAGATTATATAATCCATAATAAGTCTCAATAATAATAAACGAACAAACGAATAAACGAATAACCGAATAACCGAATAACCGAATGCTCTACCGTGTTAACATATCAGTGCAATGTATGCTGTTTAGAATTGTTTAGAAACTCTTCGTGTTTGATAATTTTGAGTACACATTGTCAGTTTTAGCCCGTCTGCTCCAATCGTGTAAGGTCAACTTACACACTTTCTTCACTCCTTCAAGTTCTGTGATGTGTTAAGTGCAATTTGTGCTGATAAAATTCTGCCATAATGCCTTGTCTAAATGTTCTCTCTACCAGCTGTTTCATCATAAATTCAGTTGGATGTAATGCTTTGCTTGCTGGTTGAATTGGTCGCTTCACAACTGCACCAATAATTTCAAAAACCATCTTTATTTTGAGATCAATGAATTACACTCATTCGTATTGCGCAAGTTCTTGACGACGTCCCATTTCTTCAAACGAATCTTTTCATATTTCCAGACTTTGCTCCCAATCATAAAAAACATGACTAACAAATTCAAAGTGTTTTAGCCCCATCGTCCATGACATTGTGCAGTCATCTCAGGCTATCATAAGAGTCCTTCATTTGCCTCTCATTTGATGAAGGTCATTTTTGCTACTTCTTGGGCTACCTAGTTTATGCTGCTAGCCTCTAGATTTTCTTGAATTTATGACAACTGAGGCAATTGACATGGTTAATATCTTCAAACTATCAAGAACATTAAAGAAAATCACATTTTCACCTGCACCTTATTGCTTTCATTTTATACATTTGATTTTATGCATACATTTTATTCATAAACAGTTGACTTCCATCATCATTTCAAAAAACTTTGTTGTTTGTCATCGTTACGTCCAGTCCCCCAAAAGTTATCAGATACTCTACATTTGTTTTCATTTGATCGGACCTTACCCATACATATTCTCAATTTTTAATAAATGAACAGGCTATTTTTTCCTATGCCTTTCCATGACGGCTGCCATTTGTTCAGGTAATTTGACGTCATATTGGTCACCAGATTACCTGCATTATTTTTCATATATCTCCAATCTCATCCCACTACAGTAACGGACTTGAGACAAAGAAATTTTACCTCTTCGAAAAGACGTTCCTGATTGTGAAAATTTGAAAGCATGGCCATATCTGCAAGTTTTCTTGTTCAAAAGAAGTGATTTTTGCTCGATATCATGGTGTGTCAGATGCACAATCTCCCAGCGACAGGTCCTAAAATTCAACATATCGCGATGTAAACGTGTTCTTATTCCCTACAGATTGCCAATTTATTAGCAACACTTTCATTGCATCTAAAAATACCAAAATCCTAAATAATATGAATAATTATAACATGCATACAAATAATAATGTGTATTCTAAAATATACAATAAATATAATTCACAAAATACAGGGAGAGAGAAGAAGCGAAAAGTGGGAAGGGACAAACTTCAATGAGAAAGGCAACAGTTCAAACCGCAGGCATTATCCACTGCAGGTGTGCAGTTTTTTCAAAATGACGCCAGGTTTTGAAACGCTCATTGATTAAAGCATTGTCAAATAAAATAAACATCTTCTAGTAGGGCGTAATTCATCTTGTAAGAGACTGATAGTGAAACGCTGTGAGAGATAGCAAGCAAAATTAATCCAAGGAAACATTGGCATCTGTCAGAATTGAAGTAGACAACAGAATAACTCATCTGTTTCCCAAAAATCAGACTGAAAGTTGTCCCTTCCTAACCAACGTGCTAAAAATCAAACATTCATTATCAAATAAACGTCATTCAAAGCTCAAAATGAACTTTTTAGATAATTCCAAGACACTGTTGAATACTTTGACATCACAAAATACGTTATGTACTGAGTTACACTCAGCCCTGGGCAGACTTAATACGATGTTATTACGGTGCTTTCATCCAGATAGAAGTAAAACACATGTTATCGTTGTTTGGAGTACGGGTTCGACTTACAAAGATCAATTAGAGCCCAAAAACGAGGCATTGGAAAGGAATGACTCTCATAATTAAACAGTTATCGCCCCAGGATTCCATAAACTTAACTAACAATGATTATTACATAGTCACCGAGGGGAAAGAGATGTGAATTAAAAAATGGGAAACAGTGAGATGGAATTGAAAGACAGACACTCGGAAAAGAAAGAAACTGCAAGTTGTCATTAGTTGTGTAGCAAGACTTAACATTTAAAAATGCCTTATATATTTTCAGGTCAATACGTGAGCAAGTGCATTATTGTATGATCTGCTTCAATTGGATCACTAAATGAAGGCGAATCGTGAAAGCAAGTATTAGTGACGGACTAAAACATTCTGCCTGTAGAAGGCTAAAATATTTGAGATTGAATAAGCTTGGAAATGCTAGATAACAAGGGCAAATAGAGCACTAAAGAATCCAGATACCTCATAAACAACTTACTATTATCGAAAACAATGCAATATCTATAGCATTACATGGGGCGCCGTGAATAACATTAAATGATTGGGTAATGCATTTCCGTTCCATACCAGTCCTCCACGTCACTATTGAATGATAGCTATCCAGATAAGTGCTGGGCATTGATGTCAAATTGGCTTTGTCTAACGGCACTCTTTTAAAAATTTGGTTTAAAGTCGAAGCTCAGCCAAATAATAAGATAAACAGCAATGTTCTCCTTCTGACTAAGCAAATCTCCAAAATTTGCTTGTGTGCATTCTCAACAAACAAGGTTCGCTAAAAGTCCTCTCTACAATAATATTACAAAAAGCATGCCTAAGGTGAAGAACAATCGAGAACAACATATTTATTTGATGACTAACAAATCAGCAAAAATCGCCCGAATGTGGCTGCGGTGATTCTGAGGTCTGGTCTACAAGATGAGTGGTTCTGTCGATCGACCAGACAGAGAAAACTAGACTTTGTTGCAGGTTCGGTTTGTGCTCCAGGTTCATAGTTAGTGGGATCAGGGGTAACTGCTCCAATAATTCACCGATGCTACAAGCATAGCAGTGCTCAACACTTCTAGTTTTACATGTGGCATAACTAACTGTTGCACCCACGCCTCTATTCAACTCAGCTATCTAGAGTTTACAATCAAGGGCCTAAACAACCTCTTGGCAAAGCAGCATTTTTACGTCTGTATATTAATTACTATTACCTCTTTTCGCTATTGATGAGAGTTGATTGATTGATTTACTGATTTATTTATTGATTGACTGATTGCTCAATCGATTGATCGATTGATTAATTGATTGGTTGGCAAATTGATAGTTTTAAGGTCTACAGCGACTCACCTACTCTTTGGCACCGAATAGTGGGGGCCTCCGATCGCAGATTTCTGAAAATTTAACCACTCATTTCCATTTATTAACACCCCGCCCCAACTAAACAACTATGAAAAAAATTCAACCAACCTTCAACTAGCCTAAAGATTTCAAAGTTTAATTAAATAAATCAATGTTAACAACTAAGGAAATAAAAGCAAACTATATACCTTATACTTTTGCAATTTTAACAGCTAATTACAATAATTTTGAAATATTTTGGTTCCCATGCTGTCTATTGAGCATTGAGCCTCCCCCTTCTAGTAACAACCCCACAATTTATGTTGTTTAGCAAAAAATGCTAACCCCCTCCTTATCAAATCTCTTACTATTCGGTGCTAAACAGCACCATACACACTCGAATATAAGCCTACCTCGAATATAAGCCTAGTTCCAACTCTGGCCAAAGCATTGATTATTTTCGCAGGAACCCATGCACGTGTTAGCTATTGCATGCAGAAATCCTCATATGAGCACATCTTCTCATGTGAGCCTTTAGTAGCCTCCCGGCGGTAGCCCTGTCCACAAGTTGCTCAAAATGTCCTGAAAAGTTCTCCTTTTCAAGAAAGTTGCCCATCTCAATTTTGACCACGCCCATATTCACTGAATGGTTAACTACGCGATAAATTTTGGATCAAATGAACGTTCTTTCAAAAGAAATAAACTTTCTCTCTTCAGGTTGGATGTTTCTTTACATTTTGTCACATCAAATCTCAGATTTTTCTTAACTGTTTTATAAATTCTTGAAATCTTCATTAACAAAAACAACCCAGATTAGACAAATGTAATACAAGAGATAAAATGCTCAGGTTTTGTGACGCATGTAATGGGTGGTGTTCTTTATTTCCTAGTTTGATAAAAAAATCTTTCTTACAACCCCAGTTTTCCAAGTTAGCATTGAAGCTCAGCTTGACTATGTTTCTTAAAAGTTTCTTAGTTGTTGCTTTATTATAGCTTCTTGTTTCTTCGAGACACTTTTCCATAGAAAAACGTGCTACCTAATAGTAAACCTAAAAGATTGGACAAATACATTCTCGACACAAGCTATATTCTGCACTTTTAACTTGTTTCACTCGTAGCAGAAGCATGACTGCGGCTGTCAAGACACAAAAAGCATAAAAGTTGCCCAATGCACTGAAAGTTGCCCAACAAGCTGAAAGTTGCTAAAAAAGTCTGAAGTTGCCGAAAAATTGCCGAGCGACTTGTGGACAGGGCAACCCGGCGGGTCAACCCAAAGTCTCAAGTGTCAACACCCACATCTGTAAAATCTCTGAAAAGGGGTGCCAAATGTCATCCCAAGCCTAGGACATAGAAACTAGAATAAGGGATGCTTTCGGAGAAAAAGCAAAAAATGTAAGAAAAAGGGTGTTACAGCATCAACTCAGAGTACTAAAAATAGCTTGTCTCCAGCAATCTGTTTCTACATTTGTATAAAATATTTATCAAGCAAGACATCATACACTTATGCATGAACACATTTTTGCTAAGAAATATGTCTCAAGTTAGAAGCTTTTGTATATTTTTCTGTTATTTTGAAATCATAGTGTAATGTTTATATAATGTAATCATGATAGATTTAATCCCTGTATATATGTAATCCTTGTAGCCTTATTATATCAGTTATGATTAGAGATACGCAAGAGATACACGCGGGTTTCCTCTTCTCAAATACTAAGATTTAAGAATCATCTACAAGTGATACAGGTTCTATGGCTTGTAAGGTTAACAGGTGGGCTAAATTTCATCTCCTTGACTTTCCAAAATAAGTGTTTAGCTTTTCCTTGGTGTCAGAGAGAAAGGGGGTAAAATATGAGTTAAAAATCAGAGAAAAGGGTTAGTTTTCCGAAACCTCCGATGCGGGTGCTTACACTTGATAGTGAGAGTTGACCTACCAGGGGAAAGCTTGCTTTGCATTGTGAAAAAAATTCCTTAATCTCAGTTACTCATGTATCAGCCTAGTGCACTATTTTGAAAAGGAAAATTTGGGAAACAACTAAGCTTTTATTCGAGTATATACGGTGTATCGAAAGAGTCATAGTCAGTGGATGGGGACGAGTGAAAAGTTAAGAAAGTTCAGTACTGGGCGAAAACAAACTTCCTGTAAAAAAAAGGTGTATGTACTTAGGAGAATTGACTGTGAATCAAAGGATTTGTGTCACTTTAGCGGGGCTCCTGGACTGTACTAGCGGAACCCTGCTGGAAAACCACCGATCCAGATAGAATAAGGGGTGTATTACTTAACACCCCCTAGCTAACTTACAAGTACTAACAGATTGAATGATACCTTTTAACTCAAGAAATTATAACTGGATTGGGAGAGAGGCATCGCTTGCTCCCTTCGGCCCCTCACCAGCGTTTCTGTTTGTGAACCATTACGGCTTGCACAAGAAAAGGAAGGGCAAAATGATTGAATTATGTTCAATGGGCAAAACTCATCTAAAGGGCACCAAGGACATGATTTATTACTTTCTCACGTCCAATCGTCAATGAAAATTATGAATAAATTTACTAAAAAGGTCACCATCACTCACTGACCCTTCTGCCCTCACTCATTGCCCCCTTTTGTGGTAGGAGTCATTGGTTCGAGCTAAACAATGAATTGAATACTAGAATTGAATTTTGTTGTCAAAAATCATGAATTCTACAACCTGTATTTGGCTCCACTCATCGCAGATACGCGTAGAATGTCACCCTGAATGCTATCTAGATAACGTAAAGGGAGGTTAGCTTCTTGGCCTAGGAAAATCGGTTAATGTAAAAGAGAAGCCAGCTATAAACTAGGGCTGCTAATGAGACAAGAAACAACTCGTCAGTTATCCGCCATGTGAGTTTAAATGATGATCAATGTAACTACGATCTAAGGTTACTGGTTGAAGATTTCACTGCACGGCAGCTAGCGTGACCTACTTACTGAGCGGCATGGCGGTAGGATGAAAACTGACTGAATAAAATCATCTCTATCTTCTATTGTCTTCGAGGTTAGAGGTTAAATCGATGCTCAAGATAAAAACCAGAAACAGTAGCATAAATTGCAATCGTATCTATGGGAATGTATTCATGCTGTGCAGTCCGATAAAGTCACGAAAAGAACTTTAAATCCTAGGCGCCATTGTAAATATGCGGTCAGAGAACGTAATATAAACAAAGGAGCATGCATCCTTGCATTATGAGATATATCTGTTAAGATATTAAGCATGAGAAATCTATTTACAGTATACGGACGACAAACAATGTACTTAATTAATGTACATACCTTATCAAGGTGAAAAGGAGGCTCTTTATGCTTCTGTCCCGATAACTTGCATTGTATATGAAAAAGAACTAAAACAGCAGATTTATTATCACATAAAGCATTAGGAAGCAACAACGAATGTCTGTGAAACTGTAGATAAGTTATTTTCCACCAGAAGACGTGAACAAGCATTTGAGAAATTGAACAAGTATTTTTCTTTAAATATTGCAATTAGTAATTTCAATACTCCATTTCCTACAAATTAAAGTACAAAGAAGTTTATGCAAGGGCACAGTGTTTGGCTGGAAGTAAGATGGTACATCTGCAAATGTGCTGATAGGCCATTGCAAATCAACGCATCATTTATTTAAAAGGATGAGAACATGCTTCATAAGAAGTTATTTCTGGGGCAGTATTGATGCTTTTTCACGATTTTTGTATTAAAATCTCTGAACACTTCTTATCAAATAATTGCCTAGTCTTAAATGTTTAAATGAATTCCACATGTACAGTGCAGGAAAGTACAAAAGGTTGTGCGTAAAACCATAAATAATGATAAAGTGGAAAATCGAATAAAAAATATATAGCTTGTTACACACGGATGTTTGGACTATTAAATGCCCGTAAACTTAATGAATTTAATCCGATCTACAGTTTTGAATAGTCAACAAGCATGTAGCCAGACCTGATTTGCAGGGGTGGCAAAATTGTCCTGGAGGAATCACGTGATACAAAATTTGAGAGCTTAAGTCACACTTTATGTTATCACAATCAAATGGACAATGTGTGTTCAGGACAAGATTGAACTTTCTAGTATGTGACAAAGACGGAGGTTAAGCTCAACCGACATTTCAGGAGATCTCTTCTTAGCTACAAAAGGCAAAAATAGAAAAATTGCAACAAAATCCCTGGGATGGCAAAAAGCTGGCGTCCTGTCGTTCAGGGGTGGAATTTGCCACCCCATGCCACCCCATGGCTCCGAGCTTGATAGCCAAGCAATACATTCACGTCCACGACTTTTTCATAAAATAAGTGTACGCCAAAACACACGCTTTGGAGAGGTGGTCAGAAAGATGGTCTGAATGCACTAACAACTAAGACGCAATCCTCATGGTAGATTTAACGTTACATAATTTGATTGATGTAAGTCACATGACTTTAGGTAAAATACCGAATTTGGTTTCAACGGTATAATTGGCACAAATTGTGGGGAAAACAGATTATGAAACGAGTGTTGAATGTACATTGTTCTATATTGCATAGCGAAATTGACATGTATTATACCGCAGTGACGTAAAGAGCAGTAGGAAACCCATTCGAGAAAATAATGAGAGTACATAATTAATTTGAGTATGTTTTCAGTAAAATGAATTGAAGCTGGTGAGCCATGGGTGGTCCTTTATTTTTGCATTTCAATCTTTCTGGTACGATGTATTGTTGTTTCAATCGTCATTTTTGCCTTGTAAATGAAGTCTTTAGAAATGTCAATGATACGGTTCTAATTAACTCCACAAAACGATTTATCAACTCAATTTTTATTAAATTGAATTAGATTGAAAAGACGAATGCTTTTTGTCTTTGTTCTTGGTTCATAATGATGGTAGGTGTAGGTGGCTCTACTTGGTGCTCAATAAAAGTTTTAAAATGTGACGTATGCCAACTGCCAGAGAATGCCATTCATTGAAGCATTAATGATTGCGCAATATGGCATACTTGCAACCATAGAAATATTTCTATGCCAGGGCCGTAACCACGATTTTCATTTTGGGGGGGCAAGGCCGTAACCACGATTTTAAGTTTGAAGGGGGGCTTAGAAGTCACTATCGGAGGAGGCCTCACCATGGTTGAGGCGGAGGAGTTGAGAAAATTTTACGATTTTCAAACGTCTAAACACGCTATAACGGGTCACACTTTAGGATAGTATTCTAATTGAAAAAAAATTTATTTTAACAAGAAATTATTGGGGGGCTCCAGCCCCCCTTGCCCTCCCGGTGGTTACGGCACTGTATGCTTACAACCAAACATCTGAGAAAGAAATAGAAATAGAAATAAAAATAGAAATAGAAATAGAAACAGAAATAAAAATAGAAATCTATAATGATCGAAATGAAAGGAAATGATGTTAAAGATTTGAAGAGATTTTCACCTAAAGATTGATTACCAGTAAGGTGCGTTTGCATAAGTTTCCCCGAGCTCTCAAATACCTCTAAGTTGAAGGGGTTTTCACCCTAGTTGTGCATTCTAAACGATTACCCATCAAATTCAAACCTTTTTCCTAAAATCTTTCGTATTCGGATCTTCCGGATTTCCAACATTTTGTATCTACATTCAGATCATCCATCATGTTCCAATTCTTCATCCCTCCCATTATGCAGCATTTTCATTCTCTGTTTGTTCCTACCCTTCGATTTTCTGGCCCAGGATGACAACATGTAAAAGAGTGAAGAATTTATACAAACATCACAATGAGCATCGTTTGAACTCCCCTGTAGTTTCACCAATAGGACCGAATCTGCTGAAGACTTTTATTATAAAGTACTTCATAAGGCAACTGTGAAGAACTATATATAACCTTATAACCTTTGAAATTTATCCTTAATATTGTTCTCCATTCTGCTATGGATTTTTATAAAGAAGTTTCTTATTAACAAACATTAGTAAGAGTTTTGTGACAGACTAGAAAAACAGTGCTGCAAGGAGTATGGTGGATAAAGAAGCGAACAACAGCTATACACCAAAGATCATCAACGATCACAACGATCATCAACAATCACAACGATCATCAACAATCACATCGATCATCTACGACCACCTACTGTGAATCTTGACACCTTTTGGAATTGAAAGCCCTAACTGTTAAAATGACTAATAAAATTATGTTTTTGAAAAATCTTTTTATGGTCTTTTTTAAGGGAATACTAAGACAAAAAGATTGAACTTTTAGAATAATTTAAGAAAAATGCAAGGCTAAAGCTTCAATAAAGCTTAGAACTTTTTTGTGTACTCCAGCTATAAAGATATTATCAGGTTAACTTCTGCAATATCTATAGTTCTGTTCCACTCTTGCTATGCTTTAAGATGAAAATGAAGAAAGATTTGAATGCATTCCTTTAATTTTCAGGAGGAGATACAGCTTTGGTACTTGAAACTAATGTAAGAATAATCCTAGGTTGAAAATCAGACAAATTAAAGCGCATTTAGGCTCAGGGAGAAATGGGATGTTTGTGTCAAAAAAGTGTGTTAATTGTTGAGCAGCATCAATGCTTTCGAGGTAAAAGAAGCTGCACAACCCACATTTCCATCGCATCAAGAAACTGGTATTCTCTTTCCTACTAGTTAAGGAACTACAACTGTCCTTCAAAAAGAAAGAGCATCTGTAGGTGATCCAATCTGGATGGGGAAGTCAACACCTAAGGAATATTGCAAGATAACGGGGACGTTAAAAATGGCCAGCCTCTCTTTAATTGACTAGGTAGGTTCACCATGAAAAATGCAATGGCCTTGTTTCAATTGAATACCACGTATGTTTTCTGGCTAGCAAGTTACGCTATAAAACAAAAAACTTAAATTCATCTAAAGGAGGGTTTTGGAAGTTTTCAAATATATCAAATTTCTGGCCATAAGCATACAAAGGTGGCAACATTATCCCCTGCAACATAAATACGTCATGTCTCTAATGAACTCTCACTAAACTTCACTGATAAGAATCATTTTTATCTAAAAAGGCAATAGCAGATTTAAGGATGTCATTAAGGATAAACTTCGGGTCAATATTTTTCTTAAAGGTTGTCCAATGAAGTTTTCTTTAATAAAATGTTGGCTTCAGATTGGGTCTTATTGCTGAAACTACAATAAAGCTGAATATTTCTTAAGTTCACCGTAACTATAAAAGTATATATAATGTCCTTGCAAAACCATGTTATTAACATGGAACAAAAACCTCAAAAAAATGACAAAAATAGTGTGAAAATGATGAGTGATGAGAACGATAGAGCCTTTGAATATGATAGATAATCTGAATGTAGGTACAAAGTTTTAAAAATCATAATGATTTATTGTGACACTTGATAAAAGTCAAACGCTGCTCAAATCAGTAGAATCCAAGAACCTATTTCCTTTACCAAGAACTTCGATGATTTATTTTACATTTCTCAGTATCAAAATATAGCGAGAAAATAGAAAATGTGCTTAAAATTGCTCATTCTGCATAAATGTTTAAAAATGCTAGAGCTTTTAGTATCATCAAGGAGCTACATTGCAAGTTTCACGATGAAAATATGTTAATCAATCTATAAAAGTTCATTAATATTTGACTAAAGACATCTATGTCGTACTACGATGACGTACTTTTTATGAGGATGGTCCAAATACCTTAAAAGCAACGGTCAAATAACCCTCTCTAATGAAGTACATTCTGTTAAACTCTAATAAAAGTACTTTGTCAGATATAACGTAAAACACGGTGAAGATGGGCGTGGCACAGGGGGCCTAGTAGTCAAAACATCATCCTCTGTTAAAGCATACCCTCGGCGTTTTTTACACTTACCATAGAGAGAGAGCAGTTGCCTACCTTCGCTACAAAACCACAAATATGTGACAATTGGAATTTTTAATCGATTTTTAATCGAAATGTTGTTCTGTCCTTTTGCTGCTAATGAATCATAAGAGGAACACGAGGGAGCCTGCCTGTTCAGCATTTCACTTCTCTTATCTGCTCGAATAAAAGACCATTCACCAAATAAGATGTTCTTTTCAATCTTAATCCACTTATGAATTAATTTTCTTTAAAATAATGTAATTTTTTTTGTTAAACTTAATGGGCAAACATTTGCCTTTCAGATAAGGGTAGCGTGATTTTCGAATCAGGTTGCCCATATAGATTTCATTACTAACAACTCCATCATATTTCTTTCATTTTCACACGATGATGCTTGCAAGCAGGCGTTCTGCCTCTGAAATAATAGACTCAACAAAGTAATTATCAATACTTTCTCTTTGAGACCCCTAATCGCCAGCTCACATTAAATCATTAATGATAATATTGAAATATCGAGTATTAAATAGTGTAGAGACATTAAATCGCTCAGAAGCCATTCTGAAATGTGTTATGAAAACTTCTTCCAATTAGTCTAATTACTGACATTAGTTCATGGAAGCAGTCTCCAATGGACACCCTACGAGACACTTGCAGCCATAATAGCTTAACAATTCAAAGATGGCGGATGAACCATCCAACAACAACAAAGTGACTTCTATTTTTTCTCTACAAAACCAGATGTCTACGTTGCATGAATGAATTTTGAGCCAAAAATTGAATTTCATTTTTCATCACTAAATAAAATTGGCATTAAGTTCAAGATTAATGCTGTCACGTCTTTCATACCCAATGTCAATTAATATTGGGAATGAAACAAATAACTTAAGTATACTGTGGATCAGTTGGCGGGAAAACTGCTGGCAAAATCTGAGCTTTTTAGAGATATTCATCCCCAGACTCCCAATTGTTCCAGGAATCACACAATGATTTTTACTTCAAACTTAACGGAAGAATCTTTGAAATTAGACTTCTGTTTCCAATGTTACTATCGGTAAAATACCAGGATAGCCTTTAGATAACTGAATTCATTAAATCGTGATCTTTTTAACTTTTAATAGAGATATTTAGGCGGGCTTTTAAAAATTTAATCCTCAGATGAAAGGTTTGTTTCTGTGAACATTCCGACTATTACCCGTAATAATGAAGTTAAGAATCAAGTCTGTTTGCAAAGCTGATATCGCTAATAGCTAAATGTAAACCATCAAAATCAGAAGCAGCTGCAAGTGGGTACCTTCTGATATACAATTACAGCTGAGAGCTCATGGTTAATCATTAATGAACTTCACCCAATTGAACATCTCGGTGATGGATTTTATCTTTTGCTATCAGGCACTACGGGAAATCACGCAAGCCCAAATTAAGCCAAAAACTCTTCAGTTACCCATAATTGCCTCTTCCAAAACTAGGCTAATCAAGAACTTAAAATCTTTTTAAAAGGGGCATTCCTACTTCACTATCGCTTGTTTCATCATTACACTAACACAGGCGAATCGCAAGCATGAAGGAGAACACAATTCTTGACACTAATTCCAATTTGCTTCCTAAACATTGGAAGACCGTTCTTGAAGATTCGAATTATTTTAAATGATGTGAAACTGACGGATGTCGTAGTTGAAGGGAATCTTGTGACAAACTCAATCAAAAAACATTGCTCAGTTATTGACAGTTTTAATACTAGCAATCTTAACTATATATTGAAAGGAAACTTACAGAATATCATATTTATCAAATCTCTGTAGATTTCAAGAACTTCACGTGCACATTTAATTTTGCTTCAGGAAAATCAACCATCCGACCACGATTATGTGACACTACACGTCTTTTTACAACAAAATTCTCATTTTGCATGAGCCTTAATTTTCTTAACTTTTCCCGAAACGGAGCATGAGATTTTCTTAAATTACTCTTAATTTTCAATAAAATAAAATTGGCTAAAATGCTTTCTTTGCTTGCCATGTATACTCGAATTGGAATTTCATCTTTAACATTTTGAATTTAACTGTGATTTAACATCGATTCTCGGCCAACAAAAACACTTAATGTTGGCCTTGTGTTTTTTTAAAATTTTCTTAAGAGCTTGGCCATTTGAGCCTCATTTTCTGATAAAACTCTGTCTTAGAAAGAAAAAGTGTATGTGAATAGTGCACAAGATAATTACTGTATTTCAATTGAGCTTCAAACGGTTTTTCAACCTGCTATTTATGTCCTTCTTCTTAACGATAACGGCATGTCTATAAATACTGTGTTTAGCAGCAATAGTCGCTTAGCTTCTTTGCAACAAAAGTTTAAGGCTAAGGAAGGAATTGAAGAAAAGGTGCATAGGGAAGCTAAAGGGGTACAAGGGTAATAATTTTTCTTGCTATAAAAAGTAATTCTACGAGAGCTTTGTGCAAAAGGAATTAAACACATCGGAGTTTTTTTTTAACGTGCAGTTCCACACAAAATGTGCAGTTCTAAAAAAATTTTTGCAGTTATAATGAAAAAACTGTACAATTCAAAAGCTTGCTAATTAGTGGCCCAAGAGTTTAAGATAGTGAAAAGGAGTAAAAGTGGTAGATTTAGGAATGAAATAATGGGCGAAACGTAACCAGAAATGGAAGTGTTAGAGGAAGTAGCATTTATCTACCCCTTCTCGCTAAAAGCTGGGAGTTCCATCCCATCTGTAACCAGAATTTAGCTTTTCAACACAATATCGCTGGGTTTTATGTGCAGTTCTAAATTTATTTTTAAAAAAAAACCAGAAACATCACGCATAGCAATTGGTCAGGATAGTTGATTGAATTGAGTTTCAATATCAAATACTCTTTCCATCAGATCACTTGATAGCTGAGTCAATCAACAGTGCTAAGGATTGGCATACGTTGCCATCTTGATATGTGAAAACAAGATTGGAAAAGGCTTTGCAGCTTTTAAACAAAGCTTGCATAAAAAACTTATGCCATGGGAAACAACATCAATTGAAATTTGCATGCAAATATACCAACTGTTCACTTTGAAATAAAGTCTCAAAAGAAAGCTAGAAATATCTGCCAAAAGGGCGATACAAACAAAAGCCACAAGTCCCATCAATGTGAAATAAGTGTAATTTTTAGCACACTATGGAGCCTCCCAGTTAGCCATTTGCACATCATTTATTCAGTACGTCAATTGTAGAAAACAATGGTGAAAAAAAGCACAACAGAAAAGCAAGGTCGAAATGAGCACCAATCAGTTATCATGTAGTGGTGGAAGATAAATTCAAAATCGATAAAAAGCAGATAATATGTGGTAACCTGCACAGAACATGAAAATCAAATGAACAAAAATAACAATAAAATGGTATACATCACAGAAGGAATAAACTGAAAAAAGTAGGAACAAATGAGAGTTTAAAAGTCAGAGTAGAAATGATTAGAGTTAAATGGCAATACTGCAAAACAATGGACAGACTGTGTTTGGACTTTTTACCACGTTCATCAAACTTTGAAGTTATGCTTTGATAAAAGCAAACATACTTCCCAAAGACAAGTCAATAATTTTTAAAGGATAAATGAATAGGTGAATGGATTAGAAGTTGCTGGAAAGATTGGTAGAACGGCTGCAAAAATTAACTGGCTCAGCGATCAAAGAAACAATTCGATTGAAGGCATCAAAAGCAATCCAGAGATGCAATGCTTTCAAATCAGGAGAGTTTCAAGTCTTTTGCAACCATTGATGCTGCAATGGTGTGATAACGAGATCGGTTCTCTTGAAAAGTCTTGACAGCTAGGCTCTTTGATTTCTCTCTTTGGTACATCTCACTGAAATGTAATAAATGTGGAGGAGAATTAATGCATTGCTGACAGCGATGGACTACAGATTCCTTCATGGCTGTTTCTCAATCTTCTCAAAACAACTACTCGATTAATTCAAAGCGACTAACTCCTCAGGAATGAATAGAGAAACTGAATATTACTGACTAATTCTATCCAGTAAATGAATGTATGGAATTTTGTAGATATCTCTCAATGCAAAAAGCTTATGTTCTACCAGTGAAAGATATGACTTTCTTGAGAGTGGAGCAGCTGTTTATGCACTGCTCTAAATGCAGCAAAGGATCTGCCGCTTTGTTATTTTAAAGAAAAAATGAAAAAGAGCAGCAATCTAAAATAAATGACTTGAAAACAGCACGACTAATAAGCCGGTGAAGACAAACTACTACAAATCACTTCAAAAGTTCAATTGGATAGCATAAGCAATCCGAAGTTACGTAACATAATCAATATCAACAGCTAAAGAAAGGAATATTGCTGCAAACGTTCTTGATAGCAAAATAAGTTTTGCTTAACTTTCTCAAAAAACAATGAAATATTTGATTAGGCCTTTGGTGAACTCATTTCCATCTCTAGCCATGGGGTTCTCATGTTTTCTCCTAAGTTAGACGGATTTGAAGGAAGTAAAGACGTCCATCTTGAACGAAATTGAATATGTAGGCCTATCTAATGTCACATGGTTAGCGCTTTAGATGAAAAATACATTCATAGAAATACATGGACAAATTGTGCGTCATTAAAAGAATTCCCCCGAGAAGAATTCACACAATGCTAAAGGCCTATGAAGCCTTCTGCTTCTCAAAGCACACATGAAAACACGGCATTTCCAATATGACAACAATTGGTATTGATCAATTTATTCATTAACAAACTTTTCAAATGGTTACATCATTCATGCCTTTTATAATAAGCTCCCTATCAGTATTAAGAACAACTTCAAAGAACAGGAAAATCCATCTGAAATTGCGTTAAATGATGTGACAAGGCCAAGCGTTGCAGAAGCAGGATCGAGATGAATCCAGCCTTTGAAGATGAAGCCAGCCAATGAAAATAGAGGGATCAGTTTTCAGACCAACCAATCAATTTTCGCTACACAGTTCATCAAATGATGCTATGGCGAATCAGAGTGTATGCAGTAAACGAGAAGTCACGTTCTACTGGCATTAATATAGTTTATATTTCAGCGATGTTCAGTTTAACTTGTATTGCATCTGAAATGTATTATCTGAGATATCAATGAAAAATCGAAAGAAAAGGAAACTAATTGAAAAAAGAAAGGAAAGCGTTTGTGAAAAAGTGAAAATGGAACTTTTGTCAAGCTGAATGAGTAAATGAATGGAAATGTGCGGAGGAGTAAAACATTTAAAATATGATTGGCATCTTTAAAAAAACAAACAAACTTCTCAAAATTGTAGAAGAACGATAGAGTAATAAGGAGAAAGTATGATTAAGGTGATGGAATGAAAGTGCGATTAAGGAGATAGAATGAAAGTGTGATTAAGTTGATGGAATAAGTGTGATTAAGGTGACGGAATGAAAGTGTGATTAAGGTGATGGAATGAAAGTGCTATTAAGGTGATGGAATGAGTGTGATTAAGGTGATGGAATGAGTGTCATTAAGGTGACGGAATGAAAGTGCGATTAAGGTGATCGAATGAAAGTGCGATAAAGGTGATGGAATGAAGTGTGATTAAGGTAATGGAATGAAGTGTGATTGAGGTGATGAAATGCTTGGAAAAAGTCGTATCAAAAGTTTTTGGTATGTGTCTAACATATGATAGAACTACAGCTGTCAACTGGCACTGAAAAAAGCAAAGCGTTTTGATGTCATTGCATTTGACACTACATTGAATGTGATTGGTTTAAATACACTTCTCGTCTGATCAACATTTCTATGGGCCTATCGCAATTCAATTCAACTAGCGATATAATTATGCAAATAAACCCTACTTGAATAAAAATGAAGGTGGAAAAAGGAAGCTAAAAAAGACAATGCACCTGTACAATGGTCTAATGTACTTCATCCTTCCTTGCTCGGTCACAAATTTAACAACACGAGGGTACATTTCTTCATATTCTCCTCGAATACATAGCCTCAGCCACCTTCCAAAATTGAAACAAAAAAATTTATGGAAATGAACTCTTATAAGAAGCATCAAACCAATTTTAGCAAAAATACATCTTATGTTTCTCTCTCATCATGTTTCTCTCTTATCATGTTTCTCTCTCATCATGTTTCTCTCTCATCATATTTCTCTCTCATCATGTTTCTCTCTCATCATGTTTCTCTCTCATCATGTTCTCTACCGAAAATAATCAGGAATTCAAATGTAAAGGTGACAAAAAAGAGTGAATGATAAGATAAGATGTCATTTAAATCAAACTAAGAAATGGCTTTCTAGGCCTAAATTGTATCAAAGTGGTATTGGTCACAGTTATAACAACGTAATTCTTTTCTAAAATACGCTGCTGCAATGTAACTACTCTGGTTGTATAATAACAAACAAATATTTAAAAAATGGAGCTGATAATTGTCTGCTTTTTAATGTCGAATCTGTTTTTAATTCACTTTCTACTTAATTTTATTTTCGATCACTGGCGCTTTTTGCCATAGATCCTGTGTACTATAGCTCTAATTGTATTTCCATAGTTTCATACCTATGAAGAGTTTACTGAAACCATAATTATTAACAAACACAAACGCACCTAGCATTTTCTATGTATTTATGTGTGTTAATACTTATGGTTTTAATAAACTAATTATAGGTATCAAACTACCGAAATACAGCTTACTTTATTTCAATTCACCTGATTACATAACTACCAAATCGATTGTTATCTACGTGTGCAAACTGCCTTCATCACATATTTTCCAGTAGTTCTAAAAAAACAATTCATAAATTTGCACTTCATATAATACCTGAATTTGATTTCACTATTTTCAAGCGTGCTAATATTGTAGTTCTCATTCATTGCTTTAAGAGTTGCTTTTTGCATCTTTTCCTTGAAGAAATAAAAATTATTTCCAGAGATATATGTTATATAATATATGTTTTCCAAATTATCTTATGAGAAATTGTAACAAAATACTACAGTATTTTTTATGTTTAGGTGTTTTTGATGCTTTGTGTCAACAGTAAGTTTTCTAAAATTAAGAAGAAGAGGAACAAACCTCAAGAAGAAGCTTTGATAGAAATTCGATGATGTGGTTTGATGAAAAATCTTTAAGGTCATCTGATGAAAATGACTCAAAATTGTCTTCCTATGAGAAAAAATTCCGTCTTAATACGAAAAGTATAATCCAGAACGTCGATCTTAAACAACATACTTCTTCTACTCACTGTTTGAATCGTTATTATAAAATGTAAGTACCACAACATTTCTGCTAACCTGAAGCAACGCAAAAACGTGTGCAGCAAAGCTGCCTTGCTGTGACTATGCATGCATCATCATTTAAATATTAAAGTCTATGCATCATAAAAGTATGTATGAATATATGTATGAATATATTAAGAAATAAAGCCATATGTAATTATCAATCATAAATTCCAAATTCAATAATAAAAAATCCGTCCATTCCTGTACAGCGGGAATCCGAATAAAAATTAGATGCAAATGACAGACCAGAATTCCTTGACTTATCTCTTCCATCTTTCTTTACGAAATTGCAAGCATACAAGTCTCTTGAATTCAATCTCCCAATTGCATGACAAAAACACTTGACAATGAAGGTGCACTCCAAAGAGTTTAACCTTACAAACAACACGATTCGCGTTAAGGCTATACCATTCAGAACTTCAATCAGAGTCCTACCTGATGATACTAAAATTCATTCCCAGTCAGAACCACTAATGAAGCTAAACACATTATCAGAAATTATCATATCTAGCTGTGAAAATTAGTGCTTCTTACTTTCATCCATCTGTCAGCCAAATCATGACATGTTTTGATTACTTCTGTG
>WIPJ01000490.1:3457-14461 GCA_018155075.1 Cassiopea andromeda
GAAAAATGCTGAAATTTGGCAAAATGTTCTAACTATTTTGACAAGCATTGTAGCTAGCCAGCTAAGACTTGTTAACTTGTTAATTGGTCAACTAGCTAACTAACTAACTAACTAACTAGACTAACTAGCTATGTCCTCGACCAACTAGCTTACTACCTATCTAAAATAGCAATTAACAAGATAATTAGCTAACTAACTTTCTAGCTAGACAGCAAAGTAAATAACAGTCAAACAAGTAAACTAAGAGGCTATTAGAACATTAAGGAACGCTTGAAGGGTGGTGATATGGTCATTTTGTTACAAACTGTTACGAGGAGTGGGAGGTGGGGGTCATAGCTCTTTTGTTATGTAACATATCTTTTTATGAAATGTATCTTTTCTCTAAGATGAAGTTTAAAATCTAACGCTGTTCGTGTATGTGAGTGTCCTCTACTTTTCTGAAACATTGTTATGACCTTTGCAGATACTTCTTACATAACAATTGCGTCCAATTGTATCACTTCGGGATATTTCTTTAACTCCTGTCCCGTTGTATCATTCTCTCGCATAAGAACACTAGATTGAGTAATTATTTGTTGCGTGAAAGTAATGGGTACTAGGAAACGAGCAGATGAAAGCATTGATAGGGGGTCTTAAGAATGGAAAAGTTACGTAACAAAGGGGTGGGTGGTACTAGATATGCCACGATACGTTCCATGGGGTAGGTGGGTGGTCCAAATGGGCCAAATTTAATGTTGCGTAATTATTGAATAGGCCCTTATCCAACTATCTCAGCAGCTCACTAGCTAACTTTCTACGCATTTGACTAGCTACTGCGTACTAGCCTAGTTAGCCAACTACTTAAGTAACTAACTAGCTGACAAATTTGTTAATGATTTGACGTCCAACGAGTATTCACTCATACTAAGAAGCTTCAATACTATTGTGTAAACTTAACTGTTATAGGATTTTCGCATTCAATTTTCAACAATAGTACTAGCATTCTATGACGTATATTGTGCACTGCCAGATGGTGATACTTAATAAAACTTGCTCTATTGAATAAAATAGCAGTCATGTGCTTGATGAAGTATCCTTTGCAGCAGGCAAATATCTACTAAGCGGTACTTCCAAAACAGTAGAGCACATGGTGAAAAATTTGAAAAACACGGGTTTCTAAGCAACCTTTGCCTTGCAACTCAGAAAAGAAGGGTCATTTTCTTCCTTCAAGCTTTAGGTAGTCGTTATTCAACATGAATGTCATTTGCAAGCAAACGTGGATAGCAAAAGTGCAGTGGCGAACCACGTTTATTCAATGAAACAGCTCATAAGGATAACCATTTTGTTTCTAGGAAGAATATAGCAATTTGCTGAGGATGCAAAGAGAATCCAACTAATTTAGTTTTTAATTAAAGCTGAAAACCGTTGTGGATATAAGAAGAACTAGAATTAGGAACACAGTTGGTGATTTGTGCCAGAGTTGGGAGACAGCGCCAATTGTGCTCAAGGAAGTGAGAACAGGTAAGCTGTATGAAAACTAAATGAACCAGAGATATTTTTATTGTTTAACAAAGAAACTCTTGGCACAATAAAAGGGTGCTATTTCGCTTGCTGAGTGACACTAGTGTTACTACTTTCAAAGGGAATATAAATTATCAAGCATTTTACTGAGAATCATGCATGTTATAATATGGAACGCTAAGGAATTTAAGACAACTTAACGGAAAATCGGAAGATCAGTATTCAACAATGGAAGATACTCATCTTATAGCACACTGTGGACATATTTTACAACCTCATATATATTAGAACATTCACTTCCATGTTTCCAATCCAAGAGCCTATCGTTTCTATTCAGGAGCCTAGTCTATCACTGTACCAGTACATTAGGCGCTTACAATGGGGTGAAACTAGGCTTGCAAACACAGGTTTTCAGCGCCGCGCTTCTTAGTGCCGAACTAAAGCTACTTTAGCCCCAAGATAGCTCAATTCTAGCATGACAATCGATGTGGCTCTACATAAAATAACTGTACAATGGCTTTAAATCCAAACATGAAAGGAGATATATAGTAGCTTATGCATTTAGTTCGGCATAAGAAAAACTTGGCATTTGAAACAGAAGCGAGCTGGAATCGTGTCGAAAGGACAGATATGCAGTGCCAAAGTATGCCTGCTGTACCACAATGACACTGCCGAACTTAACTGGCTCAGGCACCATCGTTTTCATGTGCTGAAGTTACGAGTACAGTTCGGAACATGAGAATCACAGTGTTTAAATGTGGACTAATATTTCTTTTGGGCGACTAGACGTTTGTCATTGGAAGAAAGTAGGCAAGGAAAGGACTGTCTATAATACTTCTTTGGATAATTGTAGCCAAGTGACAAACTGCTCAAGAAATTGAGATTTCTACTAAGGCCAGAATTCCCATTTTCTATGGAGCAGCATGTCTGGAATGCAGCTGTCAGAGGGAAAGCCAATCTTCACGCACAAAACACGGTACATATTGGCGCAGGATTATTATCTATTTACGAAAACACACAAGAAGATGGGAAAGCTAAGGGGCGCATTCTTCGACAGGTCAATGCGAGCTTACACAATAGTTGACCTTGTACTTCGCATATTTTTAATACAAATTCGTCATTCGTTAAGGAAAGTAGCAGACAATGAATTTTTGGCAGCATCCAGAGTACATAGGAAATCTGATTAGAATGTAAAGGGCCATTAGTATCATGATTCCAGCGTTCGAGGCACGAGGCCAGCGATACACAAATGGGTTTTTACATGAGATGATTAGAGTGATGAATATAATACAAATCTAATTAAAAGATTACATCTGAGACATTTATTTGGATAAAACATATTGATCTTCAGTGATAAGTGCAATTTTTCATATTAGGAAATCATGCTGACTGTATTTAATATTTATAATACCCTTTTCAAATTAAGGATTTGGGTACTTTGCAAAGGCCTCCTATATCGAATATGTTCGTTTGAACTGCCTGTGACACGCAACATATGTGGTTTTATAGCAGCTAATAGTCTATAACAGCAAGAAATGAAACTCAATTGCCTACAGTAAATAGATGCTTCAGAAGAAATTTGGTCGCTCCAAATCACTGTCGCTTTAGCGTCAACATTCTATTGTTTTATTCGCTTCACTTCGCTATTCGCTCTCAGTGGAGTCTAACAGCGAATAGCGAAGCACATTGAATAAAACAATAGCAACATGACGTCAGAGCGAGAGCAAACTGGTGCGACCACATTATTTCTCTGGAATATAGTCGTTTCACTGCGTTCATTCGCTCTTAAGGCCGCATGAATTGAGATGGAATCCTCTTGTTGGTCATTCATGACGTCAAGAAGTGCCTTTGGTTTGACGTGCTCGAATTAAAAGTGAGGCAGGAGTGAAGTACAAACAAACACACACGTACTCGCAAATACGCGCACGTACATAGATACATACACGCACATCAAAACACATATTAGGACCAGCAGGGATGGGGACTGCTGCAGGTCATGCCCTTTAATGACCCTGGTGGCCATATCCATTATACTGCAAGGAAATGACTATCTTACAATTTCATTACAGCAGCATGCAATATATGGTGTATCCAGTAACAAATCGCAGTGGTAATGAGCAAACATGAATTACATCTTGCTAAATGTCTCTATTCTGGCATGAAGACTAACACAAACATCAAAATATTCCCTGACTGTTCCTTGGCTTGGATGGTTTTTTCAACATTTCCCTAACTTTTCCAGGTTTTTCTAGACTATTTCAAAAAGTTGATATTATTCTAGGTTTTCCAGGCTTTGTGGCAACCTTGTAGGATCAAAACGTATACAATTTTCAAGCTGTTGTTTTCAGCTAATGTAATGGCTTGTTAACCTCTTCATCTTCCCAATGCTTTTCCTGGCAAAATCTCTCACAACCAAATGATTTCTATTGGATCTTCTAAACATACAGAAGCAATTGTGTTTTTCACAAGGCAAACCTGAAAGATGACCTCTCTATCCTGTATGGAAATATGGAAATTCGCTAAAATGCAGTTATGGCCATGAGCATATTCGCTTAGGAAGTTGGAATTGAAATGTTTTGTTTAACACATTGTCGTCCTCTTCAGTTGCTAATAAGGAATAGATACGTGGGTCAGCATAATGAAAATGAATTGATTTTTTTCAATTAAACGGTACCCCATGGATTTAGGTGAATTCTGTGGATGAAACATAAGATAAGCAATAAGGGTTCACCGTTTGAAAATTCAATATTTTCATTATGACAGCCGCATAAGTGAATATTTAGAACTTAATTCAATGTTTGGGTCTGACAACAAATATATGTAGAAGATAGCCTTCTCAGCAATATGTTTTTATTTCAGAAGAAAGATCTTTTCACCAAAACAGTCTAAACTAAACAAGAAACAGTTTACATAGTAACGAAAGGAAAGAAGAAATTCACCCTTCTTTGATTTCTTTCATTTTAAGTCATCTCGAATTAAATATAGCATTGTAAAAAAGGGTCGCAAACAGGAATCAAGCAAACTGATGCTCGACAAGGATCATGTCAGGCCGCATTTGCATTTACTTCGGAATTCTGCTGTGTGACAATAAGAGAAATCTCTCACAACAATTCCTAAGAGAATTGGTTCTTTATCATCTTTGATAATAAAAAGGTCACAAAAACCATCTTACACAGACAATGAGACAAAAAATGGCATGCCCCCTAATTAATTCATGCTTTCTGAAATTTCATATAAACTTATAACCAAAAAAGCTTCAGCTTGTTGGATTTGGCCTCGTTTACATAATCAAAAGTAGATCCGATCAAACCTGCATCCTATCTACATTTGATACGTATAAGCCTTGCGTTTACAAGAGCAAAAAGGAACATAAAGGAATAGGATAGGGTCTGCAAGATCTCGCGTAGACGGAAGGATAAGTCATACCAAAAGTAGATTGGATCTGATCTAGATCCGATCCACTTTTGCTCGTGTAAACGTAGACTTAGTCGGAAATTCAGGGGGAAATAAGCAATAAAGAGCTTCAACATGAAAAGTTTTTCAAGAAAAATATAGAATCACAGTATCTCTACCGCAGTTCTTTGAATCTGTTGATTAAAGTGTCTAGTTGGAGCCAAAGATTGCATTATATCGCAAGAGCGTTTAATAACAAAGAACCAGTTCTGTCATGAACAGCTATTCAGATGGCTGTAGTATGATAAGGATACTTAGGACATTGAAGCCTGCTTGTTAAACTACAAGATTAAGTGAAGATATCGGATTATTGGTGATTCACGGTGCAGCTAAATAGAATATGTTAAAGGTTGATCTACGGATTACCATGTCTATCAGACTAAATTCAATAAAGATTACGAGGAGACACATGCAGGTTATGCTGGAAACCGTTAGACTGGTAAAACGTAACTTTAGACAAACTCTAATGAAGAGCCAGCATTCTTAACGATTGAAGGATTTGCAAGAGAATAGTATATGGGAAAAAACCAGGCGATAAAAGAGTTAAGGGTGATTTGTAATTAACTCATAAAATACTCCACAAGTATCACTGATATACTAAACTTTCCCAATTTGCAGCATAGCTAGGGTGGATTGCATATCATAATATAAAGGGCTATAAGGGCCATAATGCTCCTGTATTGAATCAACGGACAGGGGCAACAATAAAGAAAATTGTTGGTGGGGTGCACAACCCCAATATGCCGACAAAAAGAGTTGATTCGAGCTCAATTTTCTGAAAAAATTGTATTTGTTGAGGGTTATCAGCAATCCACCGTTGACTAGCACTATTGATAATCTGCAAAGGCTAAATATTGGGGGTGCAGTATCCCCACCCCCCATTGAAACGCCCCTTGCAACAGATGAAGCACTATACATTGAAAGAAAATAACTACTTTGCTATGACAATATCCCTAAACAGCTGAACTCATTAACAGCACTTGGGTCATGCTTCCTTCCAACAGATAATGCCATAATAAGTGTAAATAATCTTGTAAAATTGCAAGACAAAATGCCAGCCTAAAAGTCATAGCAATTATGGTTGAATGCAAATCTTTACGATTCATAATTATACCACCCTCACGCATAGTTGGTTTGTCTCTTCATACAAGGGTGCATAATTCTGTTCAGTTATTTCAATGCTACAAAATTATAAACATCAAGTTTTAGCCCCAACATTTTGAATCCAGTATATACCATGCAGTTTGCAAAATTATAAATAATACCATACTAGCTATGAGTAGTGCGTTCTACATCCACTTCTAGCAGTACATGCTTCTTCCCAATAAATGGCTGTTTTTCTACACTCTCATAAACTGTCTGTTCCTAACAAAAATTGCATTCAAATTGTCGATTGGTCAAGATACTGGGTAATGAAAGACGGTCATTCAAAAAGGTTTCGTGAAAAAAACGCCTTTAGAGGCTATTGTAGGTCGTTTTCGTACTGTGTTCTAATAATATCGCTGTCTCCTATTGGTCGAGACGGCAGGAAATTGGATGTGATAAGTCTACTTACCCAATAAAAAATGCATGCGCCATAATGCTTCATACGAAACATACCCGCTGCTCTCTCTGCAATTATTTTCAAAGCTGTCAAGCAAATGAGTACCAGTACTTTATTACATCAGCACCTCTTTTTCTTCCAGAAGACTATACGGATGGGTCACTGAGAGGGTGGGCAGAGGACAGTTTTCCCCGGGCCTTGAACTTGAGAGGGGGTCCAAAAGATATGAATTATCATACAGCTGCGTTGTAAATATTCTCAGTTTCATTGTTTCCTAGCAAAACTGCGCATATTTAGAAAGAAAAAAGAGAATTCTTCCTCTCAACGCCTCCTGTCTTCTGGTTATCAGCTGATTGGTCCATTACAAAATTTACCTCTGTTCGCTAGAGTAGACATTTGTCCAAGGCGATTGGCATGTTTGTTCAGCTCTTCTTCTCTGTTTTTGTCTTCTATTTTTCCATTGTGCTCTCAATCGCTTCTGGTTTTTCAGTTTGCAACCTAATGAACATGTCATAAGAGAGGCCTCGATTTACTCATTTACCCCATTCCCCTCAAAGACTCACGGCTGGTCTCTGTCAACAGCAAAGGAAACAAGAGAAAAGTCCACAAAACTAATATGATGTATTTACAACTCTCATAGCGGTTGAATTAAACTATGGAAGTCGTATTATATATAAAAAAACCATGCCTAAAATTGTTATACAAACTCCAACGGAATATCACATCATTCTTTTAAACAATGTGGAAACCTAAGAGGCAATGATCTGGAAGATGTAACATACGTAATAAGGAAATGCTTCCCCAATGTCAGTTCGTCATCTGATGAGTGAGGTATGGATTGAGGTTCTCAGCAAAGATTCGAATGCTGTCGAGCTCGGATTTCTATCTTCCCTATGAAGCCATATCAGACTTTTCTGTAATGAATGCTTTTATTCTTTGAAAAAGCTCTCTCTTGACTTCTTCTGGAACCATTGCTATAAGTGAAACAAAAGGAGGAACTAATACAATACAACCTCTAAAAAAAGAAGTAAATCAATCTGCCTGCAAAATAATGGATAGTTGACTAGCACCCTAGAACTTATGGAATGAAAAAGTTGTCCAGTGGAGAAACATGAAAACAAATATCACAAAAAAGTTTGCAAAACTTTACGATAAAAAGGTCTTGCATGGTAATGCCATTAAAACTCAGTATTATAGTATTGTAAAAACTCATAACAGCATGGAAAATATCGCATTACAAAGTGTGTAAGAAATACACTAAATATAAACTTTGATGCTAAATTATTATTTAAATTAATGAAAGCAGCTATAATTTGATATGTATGCAAATACAATTATTAGCTACGAAAAACATGCTTTGCAAACCTGAAATATTTCAGATGTCTTGAGGAATATAGGGATAAAAAACTAATTACTGATAGGATCAATGACAATTTAGTGATGAGAGAAAAAAGGTTTCATCTTTCCAGTCTAAGGTTAATGTTTTGCTTTTAGGCTCTATCTTATGATATATAAATGACGTACAACCATTCCAAGAAACAACAAGTGCAGTTGAGTATTGTAATTTTATGAAAATACAGATATCCTACAAACAGAGCTTTGCAACTTTCGCAAAGAATAAAAAATTTAGTAGAATGCTTGAGAGGTGCTACATAAGGAAAGTTTCACTTTTTGAAAGCTATTTTGAAAGATATGGCTACAATTTGACTGTGAATTGGGCCTAGAAAATTATAATTAGTTAAAAAATTAACCACTCTCAATTGCAGTGAATAATCTTGATCTTCAAATAACAAAACACCAAATTTTAAGATAACAGATAGCATAATGTTTTTATTTGAAAGTTCTTTATAAGAAAGTAGAGCTCGACTATCAAAAAAGTTAAGAAAATTCATTACTGGAATTTTGAGACCTAAGAGAGTGTTAAAAAATGTATGTATTGAAAAGTCTAATTATCTGTGTACAAAATTTCATGCACGTTATATTGGCTATCCTCTAAAAATTTAACCTCTGTTATCTAATAAGATTTATCATAATATCAAGCGTACATGGACCCGTTCACTTTCCATTAATGTGCATGGGCATAACATTGGAACTGAAGAATTTTTGCTAAGAAAGCTGTTCAGAAAATTTTGATAATGGAATCGTGTAAAAATTAAGAAAGTTTCGGTACTGGGGCCGAATGAAACCTTGTTATAAATAACGTGCTTATGGCATAATTACGTAACTGAAATTGTGAACTGTCCTATACACTTAAATGATCAGCACATATCAAGCTATTGTTTTGGCATTGGAGAAGCTAATTATCTGAATTGCTTACAGTAATTTGGAAAATGCCCTGGGCATAATCCCACCATAGTTCCGATCAGGGGCGGATCGAGGGGGGTCGGGGGGCCATGCCCCCCAAACGCTAATGTTTCTTAAAGCAAACAATACTGTTAAAAGACTTTTCACTCAAAAGACAATTAGAGTCCCCTTCCCCCCCCCCAAGTCAAACTCTGGATCTGCACCTGGTTCCAATTCTCACGGAAGTCTTATAAAAGCGGCCCAGCCAAAAGCTATCTAACACACGGGAAATCTGAAGAGACAAAGGGCAGACTTTAGGTCATGAAGTGCATGGGAACAGTACCATTCTAGGACTGTAAATACGCACTGGATTTGGATGATGTAACACGAGTGAAGTATATGTTACATCTAGTGTTAATCAACACAAAGGACAAAAGAACTGGGACCTTAATGATTATCATAATATCAACTTATGCTCGAACCAATCAAGCGTTGGATGATAAAGCAGACAGACCATAGTAGTTGGAATTAATAGGGACGCCAGAAGCATTTGAAGGGATTTTCTAATACAATTTCATTGGGGAAAAAGAGTTTGAGTTGTTTAATTTGATAACATGACATGAAATCATTATATATGAAGCTACAGAAAACAGTTCGTTCTAAATTAGATGTGATTCTAATATCTGCGAAAAACCAGCGATCAACAGAATATCAACTCAAGATCATAGCTGTCGTAAATAGCAAGGAATGACTAAGAATATCAAGTCGTGATCATCGCTGCCAAAGGAAAAACTTGCACTTGGAAACATAATCTAAATGTGAAAATTCTACTAAGTTTTAGGGCAGTGTTTCCCAACCTTTTTCTTGTTGACTCCCTTGGCTACAATACAAAGAAAGCAACCCCCCTCACCAAATTCAACTGACATGTATATATGAATCAACACTAGTTGGCATCACTAGACGTCAATTTAGTATGCAATATTGTCAAACTTTGTCCATTATTTTTGTGATCAATGAGGGTAGCTCTAATTCCCCCTTAAAGATGTCAAATCATCCCTCCCCAAGTTTGGGGTTCTAGTGGACCCACAGACTATCTGCTGGTGTTTCTGGGATCACACAAATAAAGCAAAACCCTAATTTCTCCACAAAATGACTTTTTCTCAACCCTTACAGCACACTCTTCCTTCTGTAGGAATAAATTTTACACAAATAGTAAGGCTCAGATTCGCTGAAATTTAAGAATAATTCAAGAATTATGGAAGGCTAAAGTTTTATGAAGATTTAGAATTTTTGTGTATTCGAGACATACTACAGCTTATAGATTAACTTTTTCACTATCGATACAACATTTATTGTCCTGTTCAACTTTCATTTTGATTTCTGATGAAGGAAGGCGTCAGTAAGCATTTGAATATATTCCTTTCAACGGTGCCGTTTTTCCAAGAATGATCAAGCGAGCAAAGGAGCTGAATTAGCTGAGCATTTAGAAGAACTACTTGTACTCGAAAAATACTAGGGGATATCTGTCGAATATACGTGTTTGTCAAGAGAAAAGGTGTATAAGAAAGTTGCGGCTCAAGCAAAACAGTGATCTTATTAAAAAAACCGTGTATTTGGCCTTTGGTTTCACTACTTTTGTCGAGAGTTTGCCCCCTTGCTACCTACTATCAGCTACTGCCTTTGATGTTCCTGTGAAGCTACACCTTTGGCACTCAAGAATAATTTATGAATAATCTTTGGCTCAAAAACCAAAAAAAATTAAGTATTGCAACAAAAAACAGTGCACTATTAGTTAGACTAAAGCGACTAGATAATGTGATGAAATCTCACGTCAAAAGCAACCTGCTACCTATTGCACTATACCACAGAATGTAAATCATCACATCCTATGAAAATTCTATAAATCCTTTCATCTTGAACACTCGAAATTGGAAACGTTGGTGGCTTTTTATCTAAATTTAAAGCTAGAAAGTTCTAGCAACTAAGAAAAATATCATATTTCTAACAGCTAGGTGGTTGGATAAGCTGCTATGAAGAGGAAGTAAAGGAGGACGGCAGTCTCGGAGGCTATTACTTGCATAGAAAATCCAAGAGCCACAAACTTTAGAATTTAGAGACAAAGGCCTTTTTCCAAATAAATATTCACCCTTTCTAGATAAAAACGGTAGATTAGGTCAATGATATACAGGGCCGTAACCACGATTTTCATTTTGGGGGGGGGGGGG
>WIPJ01000490.1:14739-30161 GCA_018155075.1 Cassiopea andromeda
ATATAGGTGAGAGCCTTCATTACATCTATCCCAGGTTCCATCTTCTACAAGCCAGGTTTCAATAAGCTTTCGATGGAGTAAGTAGTTGCCTTAAATCAAACTAGGCTTTCCTATTTGTGGCAACCAAGCCAGTGAAGGTAAGGCACCCTAGACTTTTTGTTGTACTCTCCTTCTATAGCAGAAAAAACTCGATGAATGGTAAAAGCGTATAAGAGCCTACTGATGGCTCAGATTTCATAGTGACGCTGATACTGCTAATCAAAGTCTCAGCACCCACATTTAATACAAGTGTACGCGTCTACACGCCTACGTGCACTCACTAATTATGTGTCTCCTTATATTGCATACCGAGTCTAAGTCTAGGAACAAAATTGGAACCACAATGAGGGTACACAGGCTAGTAATTTAGGAAACTCCTCATTTAGATACAAAACAGTAAGATTATCCAACATAAGATTCACTCTAAAGCAAAAGATTCCTAGAAATAATGTGAATTAGTACGTAATTCTTGAAAGTTTAAATAATTAAGTAATTCTTGGACATAATGAAAACAAATAATCAACTCTTGAAAATAGGATAAAGAAGCAGGCAGTTATTTTCTAAATTATGCACTGATATTCGGATACTTTAATGATTCAAAAGTAGACGATCAAATCAAAATCAAGTCAGGGCGCAGTTATGAGGTATGGAGTGGTACACTCGTGATTATAAATGCAAAATGATTTACTTGTCAATATGTCAATATGCAAATATACTCGTCCGTCCTGATCACAATTATAAATCAATAGTGCATGTGTAAAAGGCATTGAAAAAGCAGAATCGCAAACTGATCAAGAACATCATGAAATTAATGGCTCAATTTTCTAGTAATCGCAACCTGATCAATGTATGCATTGTGGTCCAGATATCAGAATAGCAATTGGGCACGTAGAGTGGAATTATGGTAACAGCCCGTGAAATGATACTACTGCACTCACTTTATTAAGTTCTAATACTACAAATAGATTTGGTCGTAGCACTAAATATATCATATCACATCATATCATGTCACATCATATCATACCATATACACAATATATACACGAAGCCCTATCAGTTACTACAGAATAATATAAATGAAAATCTTGGATATTTACATCCGATGATGAAGAGAAAAAAGATGAAAATGAAGAAGCTAAAAAGCTAGGGAGTTACTGGTCTTCCTAGGGATCATGCATCGGGAAGGGTGCTAGTTTTGAAGGAACTCTGTCAGTTTCCTTTTGAATGTAGCAATCGTGGAACTTGTTCGAATTGACAATGGTATTCCATTACAAATCTTTACTCCAGAATAGAAAAATTATTTTTGGAGAACTCCAGGTTCTATGTTGGAATGTCCAGGTACTTCATTAAGCACCACTTAAACAGAACCACAAACTGGGCAATCCCCAAGCCAATGTACAATGATACTAGCGTTGTATACTTATCCATCTGCATACCAATTCAGGCACTGTGCTGGACTGAATTATCACAGGAGTAGCATCCCAGATGAAAAGGCTTAGCGTGAGCTCCATATACGAAGTATGTCCCACCGTACTAGAAGGTCCTATATTTGTAGTCCATGCAAAAAAATATCTCCAAGTTCTAGGTCTTCAGATTTTAAGGAGCTCTCCTAGGGTTCAGGAAAGCCCCTCTAAAAATTTACTTACGTATTCCCGGGCATTTTTCTTAACGTTTTTGCATTCTACTTGGCATACAAACGTCCTAAATCTATAAATCCAAACTGATATCTTGATGCAGGTGCTTCAATTAGAGTATTCCATATAGCCATCAGTTGTTCAATGTAGAACTTTCAAATAATAACCTTGCAAAGGAATTCCAATATCTCTATCTTTTAAAAGAATGACATGAAAACTGTTATATTTGCAAGAGCTCAGCAATCAACTACTGCACTGTGCCACTATCTTTAAGCCCTTCAACTGGGATTTATGCCAAAAGCAAAAAACACTTAGTCGAGCAGCTCAAAGCATACTACTCTAGTGGCTCTAACAGAAGGGAGAGGTAATAGATGGGGGATGTTCATGTCAGCCAATTTTCAATAGAAGGGGGCGCTGATAAAAGTGGGTATTCATGTCAGCCAATTTTCAATAAAAAGAGGTTGCTAGTGGAAGGGGGTAGGCTCGGCAAATTTTTAATTGAAATGGGGTACTAACTGAGGGTGGTTCATACTGTTAAATTGTTTTATTGAAAGGCAGTTCAATTTTCTACATGTTCTGATCATGATCGATCTGCAAAATTAAATAGAAGGGGGGTTTCACTAAGTAATCGGGGGATAATAGATGGGGGCCATCTACTAGGGGCTCTAGAGTAAGAAAATCGCATTGCATATTGGCTCATTGTCAAAGAAGAGCAAACTTTCACATCAAATAGCTGTCACTCTAGATGACAGTTTCTGAATTAAAAGTACATTTCTCCATAACAGAGGACCATATGCAGTACTAAAGTAAATTTTCCAATATTTTCCACAAAGATGTTAGTGGCAGGAACAAAAAATAGCAAAAGAGAATAGTTAGGTCCAGTATAATGAAGTTGATTCTCTAGAACAAGATTCTCTAGAATGTGATAGAGGAAATTTGTAGAGGATAAGATATCTGAGAAAGAAGTAAGAACATCACAGCCCACACTAAATGTTATACACTAATCACTGATAATTTGACTGTGTATTAGCATAGCTCTCTGGCACCCAATAATCACTTCCCTATAAGACTACATCATGCTACTGATTTATTATGTGTCACACATGACCAGTCAATTAGCCATAACAGCTAAGCATGGGTATGAGACAAGGGATTGAAGCAAAACAAGTAACAAAACTGCTTTGCACTTTCTAGGTCTCCTTCTGAGGAAGAGGATTAAGATAAGAGGATGATCATACATTTGAATTCCAAACAGAAGGGAGAGGAAGTGTATGAAGGAAAAACCATGTAAATAACCACTTTTTTCCAACAGCACACAGTCTTTCATCAAGCTGCAAAAATTGCAGTAAATAGGAGATACAATTTCAATATGCCTACTTGGCAAATTAATGCAAAATGAAGCTATAGTCACCATACTACCTTATTGAGCACTTCAAACTATATATGTCTAAGTTGAAACTGGCCAAACATTCCCAATTTATCAGGAGCTGCACAGTGATTTTGAAAGTTTGGGGACCAAGCTAAAATTAACTGCATTCTTTGGGCTTTGTCCATAAGTCAGATAGCTTACAGATTTATACAGCATCTCAAGCATGAAATATATTTTTGAACTATTTGAGTTTTAGCTCATGTTGTGACAACTGTTACATATTATCTGTAAGTCATGGCCGACCCTTGGTAAGGCAGCAATGCTATTAACTGTTGAAGAGTTAGAGAGAAAGAAAGAGTGGGGGACAGGGGTTGGAGGCCTCTGAAAAATTTTTAAGATTTACTTATTCTAAATCTCATAAAAACACCTTTTTTAATTTGTGAGTTGGAAGATGGAAAAGGAATGTGTTTAACATGTTACGATGAAGTTAGGCACAAGATGACAGACTACAAGTGACAGTTAAACCTTTATTGGGGAAGCTTCAATTTCTACAAAAAAAGAAAGTATAGAGAAGGGAAGGCTTCACAATTAGAAAAAGGAAATATTCTAAGGAAAAGATGGTATGAGGATCAAGGGGCAAAGTCTCCTAAAAGTTTTTAGGAATTATGCTCCTTAGACCTCAGAAAAGATAAAGATCAAGATGAGTTCATCATGACCTCACCAGAAAACCTAGCATGACACAATATATTAATGAAAAAAAGGGTCAGTATGGTTATGGAAACAAGCTCACCCCTTGCTTTTGGTGTAACTTCATCAATTAAGTCATCAACTGTCACATTGTCAATACCTTTTTCTTTAACAATACCTAGAAAACAGAATTTTAAAATGTAACTTTGAATACAGTAGATGATTGGCATGAGTATCAAGGTGGTAGCCTGCCTGACATTTCTCTGCGAGCATACCTCCTTTGAAGTAACTTAGGGAAGTGTTTGTTGGGTAACAACACAAATACTTTGGGATGCCTGGTTTCTGTCCTAGAATGTAATCAGAATCTGCCTCAAATTTCACTTAGTGTGATATATAGGTAATAATAAAATTACTTTTCATGAAAATATAACAAAAAGCAAGGCTTTCTGATAAGTTACTTAGCATCAAAATGTCTCATGAAATGTGCAGAGCCATGTTCCAATTGGTAAAAACAGCAGGGTGACCAATCAGAGATAAAAAGGCATATATCCAATACTATATTTTCTAAGCCTAATTCCAGTGAAAATAAAGCTGCTATGTTAGGGGCATGGCTTTCTAGAAGCATGAAGCTTCACCAAATTCCATATAACAACATAGGAAGAAGATCAAAAAATTGTTGTAGCATGGCAGACCAAATAGCTAATGTACTGCCTGGGGATGATTGTCATGACTTTTGATAATCATCTATCATGAAAAACAGCTTTTGTCATAAAATAATGACTAGCTTCAGTCTATTTACTATTCAAACATAAATCCAACCAATGCAAAACAATATATGCCTAATTAGAAGTGGGCAGCCATTAGATATAAATAGAAGAGCAATAAATCCACAATAGGGTAAAATAGTGCAATAAACAACTAATTCAGGAAAACCACAACTTACTTCTGCAATAAGATTGAAGTTCATCTCTCCAGCCACATTCAATAAGTTTCATTCTCAACATCTCCTGTAACCTTGATGGAACAATGAGCATAACACAAAGCAGTACAGGATGTGTTGTGATTAGATATGAAACTACCCTTAGCTACAAGCCTTTCTATAAGGAACTAATTTACAAGGAACCTACATGAAGATGGCCAAAATATTTAAAGAACTTTTTTCAATTTGACATATTTTCACAATGGTAAATAATCAAGAATTAAAAAGCCAGTTTACTGCCAAAACTTTATAAATCTGTGAAATCAATTAGCTTTAGTAGTATTAACTGTAGCATACTAGCAAGATAATTTCCCTTAAGAGCTTTTTGGTGTTCTCAAAGCTTTATTAGCAAGGCATTCTTTATCCATTTGGCTAAATTTATGCGAAAACCTTATCAACCTAATAAAAACTGTAATTGCCTGATATAGTACAAACAGGGTTCAAGCAATTTGCAAAGAGAAACCAATTTCTTCTTCCAGCAGTTTTGGAAAAGTGAACTTTACACTGCTGACAAGGACAGAATCCATAGTAGAAAACTGTAATCTTATAAGTTGTTTCATGATGAGTTTAAGATGGAATCCTATACAACAATAGGTGAAATATCTTTTAACCTAAAATAGGTTTTATCAAAATTTTGATGTAGTGACCACCACCTAAAAATTGAAAGGGGAGACAAAAAGTCTGCCAGTTGAAGACAGATGAAGTACCATGTATCCAAAGAACTGCATAGAAACTTAGCATATCAGAAGCATAGTACACCTCTCATAAGATTGACCAACATAGAGTTACTCCCTGCTAATTTCCAATCTATCCAGCTTATGAAAAATAAGAGTGAGCCACTGATATATGCTGTAGCCAAATTTCAGAATAAGCATTACAATTATGAAACGAAAACAGCCCCTAAAGGCCGTTCTGGCCCCATACATTATTTTTCATGTGTGTGTTGTTTTCTTTAGTTCTTGTTAGGTAGTTGATGTTCATCCTAGTCTTTTAGCAATACTTTTTGTATGTGATATGTGAAAATATCACACAAAAAATACTACTAAAAGATTAGGATTAACATCAACTAACTTTAGTGTAATGTTGCTTTACTTCCTATAAAATTAGTGCACTTTCCATTAGCAGCATTGATAGCTAGTTTTTTCTCAATTCTTACGTTAAATTCGATTAACAAATACTATACAACAATCATAAAATATTTTACCTTTCTTTTTCCCCGCTCTCCGTCAACTTCTGGTTTATTTTCACCCGCACCTGCCCTTCCTTTCCCTTCCTAATAAAAAAGAATGGAGTTATAATTCGGTATACCGAAGCACTTAGATTGGGAAAGAAAGTAGGCTACTTACTGGGCCATTTGTGGCATGTTTCCTCGTGTTATTATGAAGAAGAAAAAACAGTTGCTGTTTTCTTTGGCCAGCACTTCCTACCATATTTGGATTACCTCGTTTTCATTGCTTGAAGAGAATGGAATACTTTAGTTTGAAATGCTATAGTATAATGATTGTAAAACTGTATGCATACAGATTTATAGTCATTAGGACATGCATTTGAGACATATCCACCTATCGCTCTGATTGCTTTTACTTTGTAATACTTGATTCCTATTCAAATGTCCCATATAGTTTTAGAAGCTAAAGATTTCCCGTAAAGTTCATAATATCGATGCATAATGTTTTGTGTACGTACATGTGTGTACAATTATTTTTCTTCTTTTTTTTATTTACCACCACCTGAAATACCCACAAATGGATCTCTGTACACTATAGATAGATAAAAAATTGATGAAGGTCAGGCATTATAGTCAAAAATCAACAAAAATTGATCGAGGCTAGATAACTAGCTCTCCCTTCGTTGTTGCTATTACTGATTGCATTTCAAAAGGATATGAATTGTGGAATTACTATACTAAATTGGATCTGATACGCTTAATCTATAGTATAAAGTTTCTTCAATTGCTATTGTTGATTCAGGCCTATGTTCCGTTACGTTATGCTGACTCTCCCTTGCTCGCTTTTGTAGCATAATAGATATGAAAACATTAGCATATGAAGCGTTATAAAGAAAACAATCTACTTCAAAAAGCTTGGTTTGATTGTAGTTATAGTGATCACAAGCAGTGGCGTAGTGTGACTTTTTCCGCTGGGTATTCCATCATAGGGTGTGGCTGGGCGTGGTGTTCCTGGGTGTAGCAAGTTCACGTCTTGTGGCATTCAATACCATGAACGTAAATTTCTAGCAAAATGCATCTACTAAATTTTCTTTACCAGTTTGTGCTACGGATCGTTACTAGGCTAGGCTTTTAACTTTCTTCTGACCGTAGTACTTTTTACGTTAAGAGCTCTTGAAAACCAGTTACAGCTGAGAGGCCACTCTCGTCAAATGTCTAACTTTTTGCATAATATTATTAATAACCCAGAATTCTGTGATAACAGTACAAATAGAAGTGAAGAAAACAACGATAAACGAAAGGAAACGAAGCATTGACCTCTTTTAAAACATTCTATTTATATTTACCGATTGCTGATTCGCCATAGTCAACTAAGTTGAATGCATCTGGCAAATCAGGAACAGGGCCTATAGCAACAAAGCCTAGAAGGCTCTTTACACTTTATCAAAAGACTATTATTTACAATACCAAGTAGACAATAGTACGCTAATAGGGCCATAGTGTCAAATGGCTATGCTTTCCTTTGGATTGTGCAAGTCTAACAGCTTGCATTATGAAAGAGGAAAGGCTAGGCCAAGAGCTTTCATGTATTTTAAAATAAAGGGAGAGTGTTCGACATCTGTTATTATATTATTCATGAGCGTAAAAACAGTAAAAGCATAGGGACCTCCTAACACGGCAAAATTAAACATTGAGAAACTTGACCTACGCGCGACTGAGCCTGTATGAGTTACCTACCTTTTGATAGAGTTTTTTTCTGCTGCTACCAAGTGACATACTTTACTTCTGAACAGAAATTCTTTGCTGAAAAGTCAACATTTCAAATTTCCTTTTAAAATTTTCACGTGTTGTATTTACTCCGCTTTCACTAACAACTCCTTCACTCCAAGCATTGAAACTCAATTTTTAACTAGCCTCTATGTAAATCTTGAGAAGTGAGAGGCTAGAAGCTGGCCGATTTCCAGCGTATTTTGTCATTGTTTTCGCTCATTAAGGAAAAGTTTATTCATGAAATGAAATACTGTGATTGGTAGACACATCTTTCCGGGTATTCACTGCGTATTCGTGACGAACTTCTGTTTATCATGAAGTAGCTTTCGATCCTCCACATTATCTTCACAAATCTACTTGCTGCCAAACGATTCACATCTGCACACCTACAGAATTTGAATATTTAAGCAGGTAAACACATTGAAATGGAGTGTTTGAGAAAAGAAACGCTATCCCAACATAATGCAGATTACTATTTTTTTCCGGAAATTTTAGGGTATTCACTACGTACCTTGAATGCCCAGACGCTATGCCACTGATTTCAAGGATGGGAAGGACTTCATTACAAATGGCAGGCGTTGGAGAGTACTAGGAATAGAAAATATTTGATTTTGCAGCAAACATCACCCTATGAAAGCATGTAGAACTACATCAATGCAGCAAAGAAGCAGAATGCTTCATCGAGATTAGTAATTAGAGTTAAAGGTGCATTAATTTTCCACACTAAAAGCGGCTTAGCTAATCTAGCAATTAATTTTATCTCTACCAATCAATCCTTGTCTTGCAGCAACTACTGATTGAGCATATAAATATTTACTGCTATTCACATTAATTTTTAAACGCCAAAGTTTATTATGACCTTGATTTTCTACTAATTAATTACTCAAGTGCAAATCTCTTATTTCAAAAACATGTTTTGAGTACATTGGTTATTTAACAGGCAAATAATGGAATTAAGATAGTAAACATCATCCAAACGTTCATTGCCATAGGCATTTGCTTCATATAGCCTCTAATTTTAATATCATGTAGATTTTCGTAGCTTTATATTAAAAATAGTAATAACTCAAAGTAGCACTTGATTCTCAGCTATCGTGAGCTCAAAGCAAATATCTAATTAGCTCAATTTTGTTGTGACTTGATAAGCCGAGAATTACTGCGACCCAAGGTGATCATCCAAATAGTCCTGGCTAAGTCAAGAGGAAAATTTTAGAGGAAAAGTCGCTCATAAAACATAGACTCGCTAAAGTATATCAAAGTAAGTAGAACAGAGATTTTGAGCTACAATGTACCTCTCTTGATATATAAGGTATTAAAGTACCAAAGCACAAGTTCTGGAATTGATATACTCATGATAAAATATATTTGTGAAGTTCTCACAAAGGGCAAATTGATGTCCTATTTTGATGAATTATTTGGATTGCCTTGACATTGAACATCTGCTGAATGCCGACTTAATATTTTAATAAGGGTTTTGAAACAAAGATAGACTGCAAATACTTTTTGGACACTTCAATAGCTTGAAATCACAATTATGCAGTCAACTGTCCAATTCAAACAAAGCGAAATCTCTACTGAATGACATTTTTAGAACCTGAGATTAAAATTTTTTCATTTCTCATTCCAGTCACCTATTTGACAGCATGCCTGATTGGGAATCGCACAAATTCTCTCCTAACTTGTACATAATAGTGTTCATGCTATTGGATATCTCAGCCATAATCTTGAACGGCCTGTTGGCATATATATTGAAAAAGCACAATAAAACGAGTATTGTAACTTTCTGGTTTATTTATTGTCTATCGATTTCTGATGTTATAGTTGGCGTATCTGGACTTGTATATCATTTACTGTTGCTATTGCTATACTGGGATTCTGCGAATACTGTACTCCTTTCACTATGTACTGCTGCATTTGAATTTTTGCATTACATACTTTCGACATCAGGCCGTTTCATCTTGATAATTGCTATTGATCGATGCATTCACTTGACATACCTGAATCAGTATACCTTGATTGTGACGCACTTCAGAGCTCGTTTAGCTACATTGCTCAATGTCATTGTTGGGATGATTCTCGAAGCTCTCCCTTTGCTAGCATCAGATAAATACATTGCTTGGTTTCATTTGAGTATTAACATTCTTGATACTTTCAGCATGCTTATGACTTATGCTATATATGCTATAACGTATTTTTCAATAAAAAGAAGACTTAGAGCGCTCCACCTTCGCAAACCACAACATACAAACCATCAGAAGACTTTAAATCTGAATAGTCCATGCACACATAAGTCATCAAGCACAAAAGATGTTAGCAAAGGCGTGGGGAGGATGAGTCCAATAAATGGAGCGGAAAGCAAAACGTCATGCACAGTTGTACAAGCAAACAATGCCCTAGGGTTTCAAGAAAGCTCGTTCAGTTTGCCAGATTTTGCTGTGACTAGCCCTACCGCCTTGAATGATGGAATTGAATATACCAGTGGCAAGGAGAATGCTACAAAAGTTTCTAATTCTGTCAATGAGGGTACTACTAATGCCTTTCCTGAAACGAAAGTTGATAAAGAGAAAAATATAGTAAGTAATAAATCGAACAAGACAAGAAGCAATGCTGCTCCAAAATCACAAAGACTAAAGCCCAAGTTTGAACAGGAATTCCTCAAAGCAACTTGCCTAATTCTTCTTGCTCTACTTATTTCTTACCTTCCAACTATAGTTTACCATTATTACTCATTTGCAACAGGATTTGTAAATGCTACATTTTTATTCATATCTACGGCCAGCGTGCTACTAAATTCGTCCATGAATGCTATTATTTTGATTGGTTGTAGCAAGGAAATTCGAGATTACATAAGAAACATTGTTTAAATAATTACAGATTTCAATTTACAGTATAATAACTCTAAGTGTATTCATAATTATTCTTCCTGTACGTGAATCTATACTTTTCAGTCAATTAATAGCGAATGCCAAATATTGGTGTTGATTTCCCTAGTAGTCCCTTCTTCGCTTTTGTATGAATTATGGAAAAACAGTTTTGATTTTAATTGCCAGCTAAATCTTTGAAGCAAGATAGAGTCAATTTCATGCAATTTCTAATAAGGAGTTCAACATCAATGTTGAAAATAGGAAGATAAAAGAACCCGAGAGTGGCAGCAATAAGCTTTTTGTACAGCATCGGTTTAGCTCATTTAGTTTTTGATAGTTATGTGAAATAGCGGAAATGTCATAGTATCACACTCAACGTACCTTTTTCGTCCAGTACGTTCAAGAGTACGGTATATAGGGTTAAGTAAAAAAGGTTTGCAGAAGAATATACCCAGATATCGAACCAAAGCCATCAAAAAGGAGGAATAGTTCGTTTTATGTTGATTTGATATTGGCAGGCTCCATCACCTTACCTAGTTAAAGAGTTCAGGGAAGAAAACAAGCAAGCAATCCTCAAAAATGACTATACCAAAGTTCAATGGCTATATCTAAAGTTTAAGGCTACCCAGAATCTCCAGTATTAGCAGGTACAAAATTAACCTAAATTTTAAGCGTATTGTTCTTAAACTTCTCATATGTAGCTTATATTAACGTATTATCAGTTCAGGTTTATTTCTTTTGAAACTTCTGATATGTGGTTTATATCTAACGTATTATCAATTTAAGCTTATTGTTCTTGAAACTCCTGACATGTGGTTTATATTTGGTGTATAAATGCAACTATCTCTATTTCCAAGTAGCTCGTATTTATGTTATTGGAAAAAGCAACAAATGTTAGTAGTAGCAAAAAAGTTATGTTTATGTTTGTATGAAGAAGGGCTAATCTACAGTTCTTTATGCAAGTAGAGAATATAGTACGTTAATTGGTAGATGATAGCTGTTAATTTTCATACAACGAATTTTATGTGTTGGCTTTTAAGATGTAGCTCTTCACACAGTGTTGCCAACTTGGCTTTTTCTGAGCCAAATTTCAGAAATTTGGCTTTTTCAGAATGTGTTTGGATTCACAACAGTTTTCTGCTGAAAAGGCTAGACTTTGCCTAATATGGCTTTTTCTAAAACATCTCCTACCTTAAGTGTTAGTTGCACAAAAACGAATAAGAAATAGTCTATAAAAACCATAAAACCATATGTCAATATTTGAAAGGAAAAATAAATAAATTCTAATATATTCAATTGTGAGAGAAAAGGCGCTTCTATCTATAGTGCTACAATGAACAACGATGTACTATTTCTCTCTCCTTGCTTTATAAAGCCGCATAATAACTCCCCTCATTTTCATTTATTTGCAATTTCTATTGTTCTTTAGCCTCCTTTTCACTTTTGGCTTTATCTTTTTATCCAGTTAGCTTAGCGGGCTTCTTAGGATCTGGCGACCCTGCTTACACATGTAAAAAACTTTTCACATGATTTGCTATATACCACTAAGGCATTTATTGTCAGATTGAAAAAATTAGTACACCTATATTATGTAGAGAAATCAAGAGTAAATTTAAGATATTCATCATTTTTCCTTTCTGCGTTTTAGCCTTTAAGCTTCCATCAGGTCTAAAGATAAACTATATGCAAAATTTTACTTGGTTAAAAGGTAGCAAAAGCCAAAAGGCCTTAAAATATCAATATCTCTCAGGAAATGCGAAGCAGGGTTAGTAATATGTAATTTCACTCTTGTATCCTCTTCCCCTTCAGACATGCTCTTGCTGCTCTATTTTCGAAGTTGTAGAATTGGAATAACTTATGTTCTATGGATGTTCTAAGATGCTCAAAAAATATAGCCATCTAAGCCACCGGAATGAATCCACGTTCCCCTCTGAACGTTTCTACAAATATACTGAAGTTATAGCCTCCAAGGGGTGAGTGGTGTAGTTACAAACAAATGCATTATGGGCAAGGCAAATGATCTAATATCTTTCTTTTTAACAGCAATTGCTTCAGAATCAATGAGACCATCACGGCTTTCACTTAATTTCCAATCAAATGTTCGATTAGGTCATTAAGGCTCATCAAGTGGCCTGCAAATCAATTTTTCCGGCTTTTCAAAGTCAGCACTGAGTTTTAACTAATAGGATAGTCAATAATGATTTTCACCTAATATAAAGAAGACCAGTGAAGCTGTAATCAAGTCATGTCTTTGTTTGAAAGATAAATCAGGCAATTCTTTAATTTTACATTCTTTTAAGTCATCGTTAGCATTCAAAGTAAGCTAATTAAGTTATGCAAACTCGTTGAAATAGAAAAGTCCCTATTATTGGCATGTGCATCTTGTATGTAATCTTTCGCCGAGGTACATCTTTTTTCATGCATGTGATAATGTAAAAAGGCATTTGGACAGTATTTTCACAAGAAAGTTAATAGAAGACTTTAACTACTAATTCTACAGGATGTCTGACTGGCGAAAACCGTTACTGCTTTTTCAAATCCGCATAATCGCATCTCTTGTACTGGATTTTTCATCAATATTATTGAACGGGTTGATTGCATATATTTTAAAGAAACACAAGAAGACGAATATTGTAACACTTTGGTTCATTTACTGCCTGTCAATTTCAGACTTTATGGTTGGTGCAACTGGGCTCGTATATCATACACTTCTCCTTGATATTGCCTTGGATCCCCAAATACCATCATGGAATTTATTGCATACGCTCTTTGCTGCAATATATGGGTACTATACCATAACATCATGGATGCTGATATTAATAATTGCTGTTGATCGGTATATTCATATGAATTATTCTCACAATTACCGTATGATAATGACAAAGTTCAGAGCTCGCTTAATAATGCTTTTCAACGTACTCTTTGGCATATTAGTCAGCCTGCCTCCAATCTTAACACATCATGCAAGTTTGATATGGTTCCAGTTTGCTCTCTACATTTTCTTTACAGTAGGCACATTTGGAACTTTCATTATATATTTAGTACTGTATTCCCTAATAAAGCGACAGGTCAGTGCATTGCAGGTTTGTGAATCAGGCCATGCTTCAGTTCAAGGTGGGCCATGTAATGGTACCCACTGTCGTATAAAAGCAACTTCAGTGCAAGGTTGTAAGCTTACTATGTTAGATAGGCACAATAAAGTCTTTCTTACTCGCAGCTCGGTGATGATGACAAGGGGAAATAATGGTTATGAAGAATCCACCAAAGACACTTGCCATTTGCCTGCTTGCAATACGATTAATGCTTCCAATCTTGTTGGCAATAATGAAGAAAATAACAGATTGGAACAAAAGGCAGGCTATGTGGCTGAGACACTTCAAGTTAACCAACAGCGAAACATGGATCTTACGAAAACCTTAGAGGACAAGACCGAATGTGGATGTACATTGCTATATGGAGAGGCCTGCAAAAAGTGTACAAATGTGAAAATGAATAAAAGCATTAAAACTCCGGCTGGACTTAATGTTCTCATGCAGACACATGTAGTCAAACAGCAAAATGACAATACTGACTGTCAGAATAGAGTATTTGTCTTGCCATACTCTTCATACTGTAGTGGAAGCGAAATGAAGTTTGAATGTGATGAATTCGATACTATCGAAAATATTGTTCAAGATGTGAATGAGAAAAAAGCATGCAGTGAAATAACTGCAGACACAAGCAAAGCTATTGCGAAGCCTACTGTTGAAGGACCTAGATTACATCAAGTCTCACGAGGAAGACGTACCACACCAGATGAAGAAGTCAAGAAAGCAACACGGTTGATCCTTCTTGCTGTTTTCGTTTCCTATGTTCCAGGTCTCATAGTCTTTTTTTATTACTTTGCGACAGAAGCTAAAGGTGTTGCACTATCATTCATTTCTCAGTTGAGTGTCCTTTTAAATTCATCTTTGAATGCTATTGTATTGATTGTATGTAGCAAAAATCTTCAAAGAAATATAAAGACAATTTTTACAAGACACTGAATGAACACAACAGTGAAAGTAACTTTATTCTTAATCTCCTGTATTGGCTATGTGCTATTGTTTAACATTTATAGATCCCTAGTCTGTTAGCATCAGGTACTTTACGAGCGGGAGGGATTGGGTTTGTGAAGATGAGATTTGATGAAGATGCTAAAGAGGAGAGGAAGTCGAGGAAGACAACAAATTAAAAGCAAAAGTACCAGTGGTTGATTGGAGTTTAAACCCTCGTCCTTGTCAGCAAAAGCATGGACGTGCCCTTTTTTGAGAATTGAGAGACTTTTGTGGATATTGAAATGGCACCATTGTCGATACGCTATGATCAAAATGAGAACAACAGATAAAAGGCGAAAAGACAGATTCAACGTTCTATATCTACTAAGTTATGTTTTTTCTTGTTCTCTAGTCTTCCATTCTATCTAGCCAATTCATCCTTTTCATAGATAAAGAAAAGTTATCAAGCAACTTTCTTCTTTGTCCTTTTCTTCAAGCTTCTTTTAATAAAACATACTTCGTCTCTTTAATGTAACTTTAATCTTCCTTACAATATAGTATGACAGTCCATCTCTGTAATTAGTTCCTCATATCCCTTTTTGATAGCAGTCTGCTGTTCCTTAAACTGGTATTCTGTAACGAAATGGTTGTCTAAATTTTTTTGATAAGTTTTCCGGTCTAATTTCTAGTTCAGGGTTTTCCACTAAGCAAATGGGCCGCTCCACGTCTTCAGTTGATTCAAGCAAGGAAAGTTCCATAATGTAGGAAACTCATCGGGGTTGCAGTTATTTGAAGTTTCACTGTAAGATTTTAAAGCCCAATACAAGAAACAAGGATAGTTGTATTGTACAGAATATCCCAATATAGCTTCAATTAATTGCTGCAAATGCATTTAT
>WIPJ01000490.1:30405-41473 GCA_018155075.1 Cassiopea andromeda
TATATATATATTGAGAATCTGTAAGCAAGCGATTACTTCGGTCGGTAGATAAATAAATAAATTTTATTAATTTTACTTTCCTTTAAAAGTCATCCCGCCACTCAAAGCTCTTCAATTAATTTGCTATTTAGATGCCTATTTATTTGTCACTACTAGCTAATGTTGAGATTATAAATTTATCGAGAGTTCCGGCCACTTTCAATGAGATTTTTTATTTGCTCAAATTTTTTATCATCTTAATGAAAGAAGATGAGGCATTTGCTCGGTCACATCTGAGGAAAGACAAGATCACTAAGCAATTACAGGTGGAATTTTGAAGCGTATTATCTGCTGAAGACAGTCATGAAGAAAAATGATGCTTTATAATCAAATGCATTGCCTTACAATAATCTGATCTTTGGTTGATGCTTTGAGCTTTTTGCATTACTCGCATATAATTTTCATTTTCCTGCAACCCACAAAAGAGCATCATGGAGAGATCTACCGAGGCACAAAAGAACTTTGCTCAGAGCTTTTGTCTGCGCTTATGAAGGAATATAGCTTTATCATTGGATGCTGCTACTCTTTAACTGTGGTGCTAAACTAAAATAGGTATGTTGAATGAAGTGCTGCAGCCAGTTTTATTTATATTTGAGTTATCATATTTGTCATCAAAGAACCAGGAGGCCCTATGACTGATCTTGGCAGCTGGGTAACGTTGGCTGCCCTCCCCACGCTACTGCAGCTGCGTAATATCAAAACTGCATCATTCCAATGAGGTAGAAATTAGGTATTTTTCCATATCAGTAGCTTGCTTACCTTTACCTATGTACCTACCTTTTACAATATTTTAATATTTTTATTCTTCCAAAGGCCTCATAGAAAATCAAAGATGAAAATTTATAAAAAATAGAGCTCATTGCTTTAAAAATTTTTGCCTCCGTCATTTTATCAAGCAGCTGATAGGTCTATTGAATTTTCTTACAAAAAAATCAATGATTTGATCTACAGTAGTTCATATAAAAAGGATACATCTGTAGAATTGTGAAGAGGGCTCCTTTTGATCCACAGAGTATAGTTCAAAACAATCTTAATGAAGTTTCAACCTCATTTCATTACAAAATCATAAGAGTTTGTCACTCATGTTCAGTTCTTCACTCTAAAGTGTGCTCTTGTGTACCTAAAAACCAGTGCTCATGGTATGCTAACTATCTAGACTCTTTATTTCTACCATGATGATAGCATATTACTGTACTAGATTTACGTATTTGCTATATTTTACGCAAATTTATAAAAATAGACAGTTTCATTGAAATAGAGAAAGCCTGTTATATCTGAATGTGTTGATGTAATTTTCTACCAAGAAATGCACTTTTATACAGAACTACTTATTCTACAGGATGTCTGACTGGAGAAGACAGGTACTTGTCTTGCAAATCTGTATGGTAATATCCCTAGTATTGGATCTTTCATCAATAGTCTTGAACGGATTGATTGCATATGTAATAAAGAAACATAAGAAAACTAGGATTGTCACGTTTTGGTTCATCTACTGTTTATCGATTTCTGATCTTATGGTTGGTGCAACTGGAATTGTACATCATTCGTTGCTACTTGATAATTTCCTGGATCCCATCAATGCATCATGGAATTTATTACATGTCGTCTTTGGTGTACTTTATGGATTCTTTACTATAACATCATGGATGCTGATATTGATAATTGCTATTGATCGATACATTCATATGAAGTACCCTCACAACTACAGCATGACCATGACAAAACTCAGAGCTCGTTTAATACTGTTGTTCAATATACTCTTTGGCATGTTAGTGTACCTGGTTTCAATGCTAATATCTCGCGCCAGTATGATTTGGCTTCAATTTGCACTCCACATCTTTTTCACTCTAGGTACTTTTATGACTTTCTTTCTATATTTCATGTTGTATTTCTTAATAAAGCGACAAGTCAATGCGCTACAAGTTTGTCATTTAGGCCCTACAGAGGCCCCAGACGTGCCACATAACAGTACTGACTGCCAATACATAGCTTCAGTGTCACAGCATAGCTATGGCTGTGATAAAGTTGAGATTTTCAAGAAAATAAATTCTGAGAAGAATTTCAATGCTAGTAATTCATGCATGATCAGAGCAGAAAATAGTAGTCATTATGAATCTACCATGGAAAATTACCAATTGCCTGTTTGCAAAACGAATGGTCCGAGCAGTCCCAATAAAAATGATAAGATAGGTAATAGCATTGATGAACAGCCAAGTAGTGTGGTTGAAGCATTTCAAGTAAACCGAGAGCAAAATATAGATCTTGAGAAAACATCAAATCACAAGAGCGAATTCCGATGTAAATTACCATTTGAAAAGAACTGCGAGGAGTGCGTGACATTGAAACTGACTGGACGCACAGAAACTCCTACAGGACTTAATGCTCTCATGCAGACACATGCAATCAAACTACCAGATGACAAAAGAGACCGTCAAAATAAAATTTTTATCTTGCCATATTCTAATTACTGCAGTAGTAGGAAGTGTGGCAAGTCCGATAATATGGAGAGAGTCACCGACAATATGGGTTATGCAAATAATGCTGTGTCATTTCCTGTTACTGAGGTAAGGGGAAGCAACCAAAAGATAATGGACAGTAGAACGACTAACACTAATCCTGCAGGAACTATAGTAAATCAAGCCTCACGAAGAAGACGCAGCACACTTAATGATGAAGTAAAGAAGGCAACATGGTTGATCCTCTTTGCTGTCTTCATATGCTATGTTCCAGGCCTCATCATTTCTTTTCTTTTTTTTGTAAATGGGACTCAGAATGTTACAATGTCATTCATTTCTCAGTTGAGTGTACTCTTAAATTCATCTTTGAATGCTGTCATATTGATTGTATGCAGCAAAAATGTTCAAAGGAAAATAAAAGCTCTTTTTACAAAACAGTGAAAAAGTCACTTGAATAAAACAGTTATGTTAGCTGTAGCCGTTGCATTCCAATTCTATTATTGCTCTTGTTCTGCTCTATTGCTTTTTATCTACATATGCTTATTTTGTTTGTATCAAAGATGTAGCAAGTGGGAGGATTTTTGGCTCCTCTTTTCACTCTCTTTGAAGATAAATTCGCGGGTACGATTCTATTTGAAGTAGTATAATGTCAAATAGGAATTGAAGGCCATAAAGATAACAATTATTGACCAAAAAGCTCTTTTTCTATTTTAAAAATAGTTTAAATTCTGCCAATACAAGCGCTAATAGATGAGAAAATTTCTTGAATTACATGGTCTTTGCTAACAACGTTTCGCTTACGGCTCGCAACCAGGGTTCTCTATTACTTGCTGCTCTACATCAAATGTGCAGTTCTGAAACTAACTGTGGAGCACGAAAGAGAACACTGTTCAATTCAAAAGTACAATGTTACAATCCAAACATGTAAGAAAGTAAATAACGTTAAAATGGCAAATATAAGTATGAACTGATATGAGAACTGCAACTAGAAAGGGAAATACAAGAGAAAGTAGCATTTATCTATCCTTTTTCGCCAAGAACAGAAAGGTCAATTCCATATGCATGCAGAATTTACTTCTTCAACTTAACATCTTTTGATTTCTAAGCGTAGTTCAAATTTGTTGCTAAGGAAAGCCCTGCTCGCAGCTCCACCACTACAACAACTTTCCTTCTCCATATTAGCTTTTTATAAGTAGCCCATGATGATATGCAGATGGTCTTGCCTTGGTAATCGTTTGTAATATCTTGTACAGAAAAATTGAAACAATATAAGGCTAGAATATTCATATAGTATGCCAGCCATTGACTGAAAAATCATTTCTTCAGTTAACATGTTTGTCCCAAGATTCAAGAATTTATAGGGAAGCTAACTATGCACAGCCTTCAATACAAAAAGAATGTATAAGAGAAATAATTAAGCTTCGACGAATGCATTCTTTGTCAAGAAGTGTATAACATGTTAATCAAGTTTCTTTTCTATATCTGATTATAGCCTTGTATTGCTGGTGAAGTTATATCCAAAACATCACTAAACCTAACTTGCATATTCAACTTTTAGTTTAGTATGAGTTTACTTCTTTAGAATGTGCAAGCGTTTAGCGTGTGTGAAACATGCAATTTCTCTTATCTTATCAATTTCTGTAGGACGTTAATACATCCCCTTGTACTGATCCCGCTGAAACGCTTCCCCGAAAGCAATGACCTGCCTCGACAACTTGCTTCCTTGCGTGAAAAAATTACTTTTAGTTTTTCAAAATAATTATAGTTTATTATGTTCCACCATGGCTTTTGTGATTCCAACCAAAATGTTTTTACTTTGAAGCCTTCCCAGCTTACTTTCAATGCCCTGCGCGGTTGCTGCTGAGGATGTGGCAAGAAGCGCCTACATTCCCGTGAGGATAGCCATCGAAATTCTTTCCCGTATGCTTTTATAAAGACCTCTAAAGAATCAACAATATCTTTCAGAAATGATGAGCCAATTGAGAAACTGCGCCATCAACATTTATATACGATTCCTGGTGTTGTTATTAAGCTGGAAAGTTAAAAAATGCGCCTTTTAATACCAACATTGAGTCTGAAACAGCCAATTTAATCAGAAAAGTGTAATTAACGCATATTTTACAAAAACAACTTTAGTAAAAAACTGAACACTCTTAACCAATGAACTGCATTGACTTGGTGGTACAACAACCCTTATTCAATTAGGATATTCTATACAGCAACTAATCATTTCCAAAATCTTGCACTCTTAATTCGTTTTGTGTGTTCCATATTTATTGAAGATGAACTAAGCGATTTTATTTTATTCAGATAGCAATAATTGAGATTATTGTTCTATTTGCAATTCATAAGTTGTCTAAGCAAAGATCTGATTATTTTCTGCTTGTACACGTAAAGAAACAAGGAATAATGGGTGCTTAGAATCTATAAATCAATATAGTTGTACAATTTTCTTGAGATTTAATGACTCTTGGTCATCAAATGAACTGCCTTTTTTGGATCTTAAATTGGTCACTTTGAACAACTTCTTTATTAGAATCTGATCTTATCTGTCCTTGTATTCATTGATTTGCGTGCTCTTCAAGAGCATTGGTTGTCAAAAAATCAACAATTAAACTGCACCCTTGAAAGTAGGTATGTTTAAAATGGATCTTGGAGTTGATTTATAAATTTATGTCTATTTTTTACAATTTTCTATGCCGTTCGTAGCAGAAATGGGCATAATGTCATATGGATCTGGCTACAGACGGCATTAGCATTTCCATCAAACATATCTCAACACAAAAAAGAAACAACAATAATAACAACAAAGCAACCTGTGTACCACAGCATCGTATCATTAGCCAGGTACAGGCCTACGCTAGTCTGGTTGTAAATGACTAAAAAAAGTGCTGATAAGAATCTGTAGTACCTGTGTCGAATTGATTGTTTGATCGTACAGCTGATGCCATAGTTCATAGAGAGCATGTTTAATTGTATAAATCTGCAAAGTGCCATATTTCGATCATAAGTCAATTTCTTAACTGTACTCTGTAGAATTAGTCTGAACAAAAAAATCGGTACTAACTTCCAAGAGAAAGAGTGCAGGTCTCACAATGCATTTTTGCTCACAGTAGGAGATTGACTTTCCTTTTCATATTCATCTATAAATCATAACTCAAAATCTATTTTTGCTACATACACCTATTTCCCTCAAAGGAGTCACTATTGAGCTTAATCGCATAGTATAATTGAAAATTACCAATAGGATCCCTCTTGGTCTTATACATCACAATGACGACTGTAACTTACAGAACACTCTCTATAGCTAGGATCCCGGATGCCTGGGACTCCAGCTAAGTGGGACCAATTTCTAGGGTCCTATCAGCAATTTTGCTCCGCTTAGCTGTGACTGAGGCCAAGCTGTTGCTAAGCTGTATCTCTAACTCAAGCGTTAATTCGTTGAAATATGATTCCCTAAAAGAAACTGAAAAATTTCATAATTGGTAAATGCGAAGAGAAGGAAAATTGCTTTTGGCAAAATGCTTCCATGAAAGTTATAAATAAGCATATCAAAATACTTATGTACTTTAGAAGTTATTCGACCACTTACATGGTTCTCCGCTTAAGTTGGACTGCAGCTGTATTTAAACCAAATGTCTCAGTTATCGAGAGTACCGCTTTACTGGGGCTCCCACAAACTGGGATTGGTTTCGGATTCCCCTTGAATGTCCCAATTATCGGGATTGTAATATTTGTAGCAATATGGAGACACACTTTGCCAAAAGAATGCCTATATAATGCTGGAATTATTTTTTCTACAAGATGTATGGTTGGAAAAATAGATGTTGCTGAATAAGATCTGTGTTGTATCATCTCTACTGCCTGTTGTTTCATCGATCGTTCTGAACGGATTCATGGCATACGTATTAAAGAAATACAAGAAAACTAGGATTGTAATATTTATTATCTATCGATTGCAGATGTAATGGTTGGTTTAACTGAGCTGATCTATCACGCTTTACAGCTTGATTTATACTTGCATCCCACTAAAACACTTTGGAATTTATCCCATACTCTCTTTGGTGGAGTATGCGAATACTATTCCACAACATCATGTATACTGATATTGATTATTTGCTAGTGATCGATTTATTCATATGAATTATTTTCGCCAGTTTAACATGATTATGACAGCATTCAGAGTTTGTTTAAAATTACCCTCTAATATAATTTTTTGCATATTTCTGAGCTTATTTCTATTACTGCAATCTCACAAAGCATAGATTTCGTTCCAGTTTTTACTCTACATCTTTAATGCTGTGGACACATTTGTGATTTTTGCTGTATACTCAGTGTTGTATTGCTCAATAAAGCGACAAGTCAATGCACTGCAATTTACCATTAAGAAAATGCAGAAGCTCAAGTTCTACCAAGCAAGAATACTCACTATCAACATATAGGCTCAGGTTTACAGCAAGGTAGTGACTGTGGCAAGTTAGGCAGGTGCAAGAAAATAAATTGTGTAAAGACTATGGCCGCAACCCGTGCACAATTACAACGCCACCTATTGCCTGCTAGCAAAACTACTATTCCCAGCAAACCTTTAGACAACAATGATGAAGCTCAATGGATGAAGCACTCTAAGTGGGCCAGCTGCAAAATAAGGATCTAAAGAAAACCTCAAAGAACAAGATCGAATGCCAGTATAAATTGCAATATGGTGAGGCCTGCAAGGAAGTTGTGAGATTGAATAGAGGCATTGGAACTTCTACCAAACTTGATGTTTTCATGCAGAAACATACATTCAAGCAACAAGGTGACAATACCGACCGTAGTTGTAGCAATTGTGGCAAGTCCAATAAAATGGAGAGGGTAGTTTGCAATCTTGGTCATGGAAATAGTTTTAATATATTCCCTGCCACTGAAACAAAGTCATGCAATAAAATGGTAATAGGCATGAGAAAGCCTACCAAGAGCTTTGCTCTTTTGGTTTACTATAGTCCAACTCTAATCTCTGCTTCTCACTATTTTGCAACAGGAACTCACGTTGTAGTAATTTTATTAATAACCTACCTCAGCGCCCTTTTTAATTCGTGTCTGAATGTCGCAATATTGATTGGATGCAGCAAAGGTATTCAAAGGAAAGTAAATGAACTTTTCTCAAATCGTTGAGAGCATCAACTGACTATAGCAGTAATATTGGCTGTGGCTATCATTGCTGTGATTGTGATTCAATGCTTTCCGGATTTGATTGTGCTCTATTAATTCTTTTATGCAGGGTATTAGACAGTATGTATAAGAAAAGTGGCCCAAGCAAGCGTAGCATTCTCCTTCTCCCTCATTTTATAAAGCTAGCTCTTTAAGTGCGAATTAATGTGAAAGTTTCTAAGCAGTGTCTGCAACCAGGACTAAATTCTTCATTTCTGCATCATTGGATTTCTTGTGCAGCTCTAAATTGTGGCTAAAGACAACCCTTCTTGCAGCTCCACCCTTATAAATGGCTTACTGTTTACATCTATGATTTTTTGGATAGTCATTCAGGGGCGGATGCAGCCTAAAATCCGACTGAGTTCCAAAGACTACGGGGTCTGGAATCAAGTGGAGTTGATATCAATTTTTAAGGTCAAGCCCTGTACGAGCTCCTCTAACCATTGCTAAAAGTTTGAGTAAAAATTAATATATAGCACGAGGGATATTTCACTGAGAGAGGTCCAGCCTAACTTGTGAAATCAAAAATGCCACATAAAATCACGAAGATCACAAAAAATGGAAAATCACAAGCGTCATGCAAAACATCACAGAAAATCACAACAATCTCTTAAGAACTGTTTTTAAGAGTAATTTAACCCTCCAAGTAAGCACTTTCACATATTAGAGATCAAAGAAGGCTTGCAAACGCAAATTTGTTCATTAGTCCTATCAATTACACACTTTTTTAATAACATTACCTAAATTTTCACTGCGCCTTGATTGCAGTGGTGCCTAGAGAACTCAGAGGCCCCGGGACAAGAACAAGGAACCAAGCCCATTGCGAGCGAAGCTAGCAAAAAATTTACTAGGTCTAGAAATCAACTTTGGAAAATTACTGCTTTTTTATAATGAGGCCCTAGGCCTTCAAGCATTGGGTGCTGTGCGGCCCCTTCAACCTTGAGGCCTTCCAGCAATTTGCCCCCTTCCCTTTCTCGGTGGTGGTAGTCTTAAGGACTTCGAACCTTGGAGTATTCTTCAAAAATCCTTAAATATCAAAGGTGTAACTGTGCCTAGAATCAAGAAGACCATATTCAAATCTCAGTTGCAAATGTTAATCTAAAGGCAGTAGTAAATCCAGATGAAGCTTGATACTTGCAAAAAGTGTGCAATTGTCATCAGGAAGAGAATCAAGCCACGACGCTTTAATTGGACTAATTGAACTGATTGGTCTTATAGTTGAATTTCCAAACAAGCAAGGAAAATTGTCCCCTACAATTCAAATACGTCCCAAATTGGTAAAACACTACACAGTCACTGGCACTTTATCCAGGAGGATGATGAATTACAGGATTTATTCTCCATCAAACCAGTAGTGGCTTTTCAGAGAAGCAAAAGCATAAAAGACATCCTTGTCCATTCCAATATGGCTGACTAACATCGACTTTATATACACACCTTATGATTGGTAAGATATGATGATTATTATTGCCATATCTCTATCACCTCTAGTTCTACTAATAACTGGAGTTTTTGTATGCTTTTCTACTTTCACACCTAACACACTTCTACTCCTCTCTAGGTACGATAGTATCCCTATTTGGATGCTGGGGGGCCTGTAATCAATAGCGTACTGTCATTAAACCCCCGAAACGCTGATTACAGGTTAATAGCTGATGAATCGTACCTAAATGCTTATTTCCTTTTACACACACACGCGTGCGCAGGCACACGCATACACGCATACGCGCTTCAAATAATGCCGCACCATATCCCGTCGGCCTTGAGCCCATTGCCACTCGTTGCTGGGACTACCCTTTATTTCTTATTTTTACATTTATACTGTTTCTATACACACAAATACATCAGCAGACAAGATCTAAAAAAATTAAATATTCTTGGGATTGTATGATTCTTGATTATCAAATAAACTGCACTTTGAGAATTATAAACTAGCTCTTTTGAATAAGTTACTCGCAAAGTAAAAGCTTGCCTTTCCTGGCACTTATTGGTGCATTCAAGAAGTCTAATGTGATGAGAAAAAGTCAGACTTAGCTGTCAGACCTGTTCATCAATTAGGTTTCCAAAGTGAGAGATCTTGAAGAAAACTTCATCTCATTGTTTACTTTATACTTCCCTAATGGGAGAAGAAGAAACAGTATGGATCTATTATTATTACTATTTATTCGACTTTCATTTAGTTTGAATTATCTGAATTATCTGGTGTAGAGAAGACATAGCTCATTACCAGGAGCTACACACTTCTAAGCTAAAAGTAAAATTTTGTTGTATCTTTGCGTTCATTAGAAGAATCGCTGAAGTCATTGCATTCTTGAATAACTCCAAAGCCATTTCTTCTTAAGTATTCCTGTTTCATTCTAGCTAGTCACAATTGAACTTAGCAACACTGTGCTATTGATATTTATCGTTGCTTGAATCTGATTCAATTTACTTTCTTTCATCTTCTTGTACACAAAAACTGTTTATTGCATTGCAGGCGAACATGCTACAGATTAATTTCTCTTGGTATTTTTCTCCTACGACTGTTTACTCAATCCATCTCCTTTTATATTTGATTAATACAGCGCTTTCTCATCTACACACAGCCGTCATTCTTGTGACCTCTTCGATGAAGTTTTGGTCTTGCCACATTCAACTTACTTTTTCAGAGGCAAATTGGATGTGAAATGGAATGAACCCAATGATTTTGAACATATGGGTGACAATACTGGTGTCGAAAATAGTGCTGTGACAATTACTGCGACAGACATACTGGCATTCAATGAACGGATGATGGATACCATAAAACATGATAGGAAGGCTGCTTTAAGATAGAAAGCAAATCACACTTTGCTAAGAAGACGCAGCATCTCTGATGATGGAGATAAGAAAGCGATATAGTCCATCCCCTTGCTGTTTTCATATGCTATTGTCCAAGCCTCATAAACCCTTTTCAGCTCTTTTGCAACTAGGAATGAAGTTGTTGCACTTACAGTATTAGCTCACATCAGTATAATGTTTAACTCCTCTCTGAATACAGTCACATTGATTTCCTGCAGCAAAGATATTAAGAGAACAGAAAGATTCGTTTTTGTGCAACGTCGAGAGTTATTTGACTGTCTTTAAATTCTATTGAATTTACTCTTAATTTTTGAACTATTTATTTTTGGTTTACTAACAAGTGCCAGAAGGAAAGCTTAGTGGAAATTTAGGGGATCCAGTTCCCCAAGCAGCCCTGTTGGCGTCATCCTTGCTACTAGTCAATAAGATTTGTTTAGCCCCTGTCCCTCAAAAAGACAGCTTTTCTCTATAATTTGTCCCCAGTTGCAGTTTATCATAATTGCATCTGATTTTCCGTATCTTCATCAATGTTTTAATTAATGTATCAATAAATTTCAAATTTC
>WIPJ01000490.1:52971-66990 GCA_018155075.1 Cassiopea andromeda
TGAATTACTTTGGGGAGAAGTGAGTAATTGATTTTATATTTTGCAAATGTCAGTAAAGTGAAAAGCTGAGCAACCGTACCAATGAAGGACCTTGTTTTAATTACTAAAGTTACCTTGGCATAATTAGTTTTATATAGCAAATTTTATACCTGTTAGAATTTCTCCTATCATCCTGCTATTTTAAGTCATTTTTTGGACTTGATATTTATTCAAGAGGATGCAAGTGACTTCATGTTGTAGAGGCAAAAACGAACGAGGTGAGCACTGTATAAATCGTTCATGAAGTGCATGCTCGGGCTACCTTGCGTCCATTGCTTGATGCAAGTGAGGCATTTTCTTCAAAAGTACTGTTTTTCAAGTAAAGAATGCCCTCTATGAAACTTTGTTTTCAGCTACGTTGCAAACGCTTAAGTAGATATGTTGAAAAGGATTCAGTTCTCACTTTTGCTATCAAAAGTGAATTTGAATTGTATACGTTAAGTCACTTACAACATTTCAGTTCTATTATTCTGACTAGTGTTTTTTGCATTAAATAGATAAATTCACCATACAGACCTAAATTAGCTAGATTATAAATAGCATTTTCTACTAAATGCTAACACTGTTAGTCTAAAAGCCTGTTCTTATGCAGAAGAAAGGTTCACTTAAGTGGGCTAGCTCACTAGTGGACTAGTTCACTTGGGTGGGGTTATTCTCAGCTTCTGCTCATATAAAATTTTTCATCTTATTTTGTTGGGCAGCTTTCTGTGGAGCATGACATTCTATTTGGTGCTGTTCCTAATTTCTGAGTTATTAATAAACCTTTTTACCTGAAAAGGGCTATAAGTAAAGGTATTATTACTAATAATTTGATCCCCACAATAAACTTTTGCTATAGTCCTAGCGATAGAACTTTATAGGCTAGAACATCTGTAAAACATTAGTGAAATGCAAGCCATCAAGCTTATCAGTTCTTATTTAGCTTCACAACAAAATTCTATGAATGCAGTCATACTGATTATATGCAGCAAAGACATTCAAAGGAAGTTCAAGGTTCCTTTCGTGCAGCGCTAAAATCGTCATTCAATTACAAAGGTGATTCAAGTTGTGTTGATTATTGTGCACTCCTTCCTTGTTTTTTTCATGTTTGGTTGGTAATTATTTACGGATGGTTAATCTTAGATGGTGAGTAAAGTAACCGTTATGTTGTGTCCTATCTTATGACTATTAACAAAAATAGTGGGGACTTCTTGTGATTTCTTTCACCTTGAAATCTTTCCTTGGTAACTTCAATGACCTCAAATAGCTTCAAAAAGCTTTGATATTGTTGTCATTCTTGCCATATTATTTCATGTTCTAGGAGCAACTGCTTCCTCCTTATCATGATTCAATAACATTGTTGCAAACTAAAGCTGTTAATACATTCTTGCATAAAACTTCTGCATTTTCTAATACTCCAATTTTTTAAATTCATAAAAAATGCTTTGGTGTTATGATGTTGTTCGGCTAATACTATTTAGTTTGTTCATGAATCACTCCAATAAACAAAAGAATATCCAGTATATCACGACTTTCTCCAATTTATCAAAGATTTATGGTTTGTACTCAATTCATGACTCAATTTGACCCATCAAAGAATATCTTATAGCACATCCAATGGCGGTGATGTTCCGGGGCCTGGAAATAATCTGCAATTTGGGTTGAAGTTCATTTACTAGACGAGGGGGAGGGGATCATGGAACTTTACAAGACCTTCAGAAACATGTTTAAATTCAGTTTTTATCTAAAAGTGCCCTAAACATCTAAACCTTGGTTCTTCCAACTTTTTATTGTCTTTACATTCAAGTAGGTAAAACTGAGTGAATATGCATCCTATTTTAAATGATTTGTTTCAGAGGTTCAATTCTCAAGCTATTCTTAATCAAACAGGAAAATCCCTCGATAAAAGATTCAATTTAAATTGATAGATTATAAATAGGTTAATGTTATTTAGGATGTTTGCTTTAGTATGCATGTTAGTTAAAAAAATTTCAACTGAGTTCTCCCTTCCCAATGTCAATAAATTTCTTTGATACGGTTGACTATGTACATAGAATTCTTCTGTTGTTAGTTTTACTTCCTTCCACAATACTACCTCTCCTTATTTACAAATGCACCTTTCAAAATAACGAAAAATTACTGCTGGTAAAAGTACAGGGATTCCATCGAAAGTGCTGCTATAGCTACTTATCACTAAGCAGTGAATAACAGTAGTCTGCAAAGTACTAGCTGCCTCGTCGACGCTAAGAAATGGTTCTTGATTTCAATTTGCAGCTGTCAAATTATACAATTATGCCTCTCAATAAAAATATTGGGCCTTAAAACAACTATTTTTGCGAGCTGTGAGTGATTAACTGTCTATTATACAAATACCAACATAGTGAAGATTTTAGAATCAACTTCCAATGAAGTGCCTTGCTTTTGTGGTCAAAACAACCATTACTTAGTTAGTTCTAGTAATTTTGTCCCCTTACAAAATTCTTCCCGCAATCCCTCTATCTTGAATAATTGTGTTTGCATGTTATTTTACCAAAAATGCATTCAGTAATGACATATTAGAGAGCCAGCTGTTAGTGAGATAATTAATTTGTGGAAAATTAGGATTTCCCCAAAAGGAGACTTAATTATTCTGCTGCTTACATTTGCGATAAAACGAGAAAAAAATGAATGATTAGGGTCTACATATCAAAATATATGTGCAGAGAAGAAGGTCAAGCAAGAATTCAGGTATCCTTAATCTGCAAGTGTCTTTAGGTAGTATGATTTCTCAGTATCCAATAAACTCTTATCTATGAATCATAAACTGGCCATTTTGGATTAATCACTCTGAAAACATATCCCCGATAAGCTACAAGTGCAGACAGGATAATTTGAAAACAAGTATTGAAGAAGTTATACTTCTAACTTGCTTATTACTTCATCATAACAGATATTGAGAGAATGTCAATGTATTATCAACTTGTAAAGTAAACGTTGCTTCTCTTATAATAAATTATACTAACTGTACGAAACCTTTGCAGCACTTTGCATGGGGTAAAGCGTAGAGAAATTGTTGGTTGAGTGCACTACAATAATATAGCGAAAAAATTTGCTTTTGCCTTATTTAACGACAAAGATGACTTTTCCTGAGTTTTATCAGTATTTCTCTTAGAAAGTATTTCTCCTTGGTACTTAGTCTTTCGATTCCTCCAACACTGCTGTTGGAGATTGGACATTACATTTACCAGCACAGAGACAATATCGGTCCTATGTTTCTTTTCCTTGCTTTTGGATGCAAGGGAATCTGGTATACGTTTTAGAATGTCTCATATAAGCTCGGTAACGGTCAACCAACTTGAGAAGATTATAATCTATTCACGCATATGTCTTCTCTGCTAATATGAATTTGTTCTTAAGAATGTCGTAAGATTTTCATATTATTTCGCACTCCCACCAAAACATTGAAATATTTTAAAAATCCAATTGAATGAATTCATTACAATATTAGGTAATATTCTTACAATCTTATACATTATTATTGTTGCGTTTGTAACGAACCCCTATAAACGGGGAACTTTCTGTATTCAAGTTAGCACAAACGTCATTTTAGCTTCTTTGTTTACAGGATGCTCGAATGGAAAAGACAGGAACTGCTCTATCAGATACGGATACCAACTTCCCTACTTTTGGATCTTTCATCAATTGTCTTGAATGGGTTGATTTCATATGTGTTGAGGAAATACAAGAAGACAAGAATTGTAACATTTTGGTTCATTTACTGTCTATCGATTTCAGATGTTATGGTTGGTGTAGCTGGACTTACATATCATTCGCTGCAACTTGATGTTTTCCTTAATTCGGAAAAAGTATCATGGAATTCAACGCATGAATGGTTTGGTGTACTGTACGGATACTTTCTCTTAACATCGTGGATGCTGATATTAGTAATTGCTATTGATCGATGCATTCATATGACATATCCTTACAGGTACAGTACGCTAATAACCTAGTGTAGAGCTCGCATAATACTGCTCCTCTGTATTGTCTTCTGCATACTTGTAAGACCACCCTCTGCGCTAACATCTGAGCCACTCTCAAGGTGGCTCCGATTTGCTCGATACATACTGTATACAGTTGGCACATTTGGGGTGTTTGTGATATACATAGTGCTGTATTTCTTAATCAAACGACGAGCGATTTCGTTGCAAACTTGTGAGGTAGGCCAAGCAGAGGTTCAAGATGCACCAGGGAGTGGCACTAACTACCAACACGCAGGCTCATGTTCACAGCAGCTCTGTTATGGATGTAGTAGAATGAAGAGGTGCAAGAAAATCAATGCTGTGAAGAATCTTCATAATCGTAAAATTTGCATGGTTTTGAGAGAGAAAAATGACCAAAAGGTATCTCATAAAGAAAACGTTCCATCACCAGTTTACAATGCTGTTAGTCGTATGAACTTTGGTGACAGCAATGAGGAATTTATATGCAGGGAGAAAAATTCCAACTACGAGATTGATAAGCTCAAGTTAGATCAACAACAAGAGAAAGATGATAGAAAAATGACAAAGCAAAGTAGCGACTACAATTGTAAGCTATTAAATGCAGAGAACAGCATTAACTGTCCAAATGTGATAGACAAAATAAGACCTATAGCCCATGTGGGATCCGATTTATTCATGCAAACACATGCTATTAGACAACCAAATAATTTTATTGATCATCAGGATAGGATTGGTGTTGCAAATAATGCTGCATTATTTACTACTGAGAGAAAGCAATGCAATGAAGGGATGATTAACGCTATAAAGCCTATGAGCATGCCAGATGTAGGAGAAAGAATAAAGAAAGCTTCGCGAAGATGGAACACACCTGATGAAGAAGTCAAGAAAGTGACATGGCTAATCTTCATTGCTCTTTCTATATCTTATGTTCCAAGCATGATCAACTTTTTTCACCTGCATGCAACAGGAATTGAAATTGCTGCAATTTCATTCATAGCACACATTAGTGTACTTTTTAATTCGTCTCTGAATGCCATAATTTTGATTGCATGCAGCAAAGATATTCAAAGAAAATTGAAAGCAATGTTTACACGAAGCTAAAAATATTTCAAGTCTAGTGGATTTTAGTACTGATCATTGATGTTACCATTGTTGTTTATTTCATTTAACTTGGATATAGTTAGCTCCCTTGTATAAGATACACAGCCAAAGGGGCGCAGTAGGAGCTACAGTTTGGAGTCTTTGAAGAGATGGAATTTGTTAATGTGTAATAATTGAGATATTCTTACATTGACTAAGAATTTGAAGTCGTGAAAGTTAGTAATTTTGGGCTTAAAATTCGTGTCTTTTTAAACAGCATTATTGCATTAAAAATGAATCCGCAAAAGCGTCCACTTTCTAAAGTTTTAGGGACTGTATTAAACTACTATCTTGTTTACGATTCGCAATTCTACCCTCTGTAAGTTCCTTGCTACTTCTATAATGTTTGTAGGTAATCCATGATAAATGTTGCATTGGCTCAGCTCGAGCAGTAGAAGGAAAGAATTCAGGTTGCAATCCATTTTTGCATCTTGATTGAAATGGAGAAAAAACATTATCATGGCTTAATATATAGTTTTGCTGTCAAATCCATGGTGATAAAATCACTTGAAAGAGCCAAAAATCTCAATTTTTAATAAGCCTAGCCTAAAAAATGTGGTATTCTCTGCAAGATTAGGAGCTATCTTCAAAACAGTTTCTTAAACTATTCTCAGCTTAGTACCTTTGTTAATCTTGCAATAAGGTTTCATTATCTGGTATCAAATACTTCCTTCACATCTTAACTCAATGTTCTTACTGCAACGTTTTTTTTATAAAGGAAAAACTGAGAAAATTGGGAAGTTTAAGTAGAAAGGGAGACAAGATCAAGTTTGTTGATGTTAGATTTAAAAGATGACAAATTGTAGAATGCAAGGAAACTAGTGGGTGGCAATGAGTTCCACAGTTGAGAAGTTCTTGGAATGAAAGATAATCTGTGAGCTAGAGTTCGTGGATTAGGTAGTGTAATTTGGAAAGGGTGTGAATGGGTAGAGCTTCTGGTGATTCGAACACGCCTCACTGGATCAGGAATAATATTCCTGATTTCCTGAAAGCAATGTCCGTGAAAATAGCGGTAGAAAATGGAATGGTCTGCAACAAAACGAAGATAGGAGAAAGACTGTAGAGAATTGGTGAGGCTTGGAGTGTTGATGAGACTGATAGCTTTAGATTGGACCCTGTCAAGAACATGGAGAGAAAGTTTAGGAGCACCACAACAGACAAGAGAGCAGTACTCCAGAGAAGGACAGATCTGGGGTTTGTATATAGTTAATAGTTGACAAGAGGTGAGAAATAGCCACGGGCTCTAGAAAAAAGCCAAGTTTCTGAGATGCATGCTTTGCAAGGGAATTGATATGGGGTTTCCAAGTGAAATTAGATGAAATTGAAAGAAGACCAAATTGAGTGAAAGAAGATGAAATATCCTGTTTATGGCCGTTCATGAAAACAGGGGGGAAATTTTGGTGATGTTTACGTGATATGACAACCAGTGGTGTCTTTTCTTGATTAAACTTACAAGTTTGTCGTTACTCCACCATGTCTGGGTTTGATGTAAGAAACATATCGAGTGCATTAACATTGTCCCCTGATTGGTCAGGGATACGTGTGGGTACTGCTATCAATTTTGACAGGTCATTCACAATGGTAAAGACCTCTGCATCACTATCAGCAGAGCTAGTGATATATGGAGAGTGGGTAAGCCAGTTCGGATTGTAGACATTGAAATCACCAAGTATGGTGATTTCAGAGCGTGGAGATTGAATAGTAATTGTGTTATTGTCTTACATAGTTGGTCAAATAGAAGTTCATGGTTAGTGGAGTTAGCTGAGCGGTATAGGGTGCAATAGAATTTTGAAGTGTGAAGTAGGGAAATTTTCATCCAGATGAGTTGAAAACCAGGATTAACGAGGTCAAATTGAGGTAGACGAGAACTTTGTAAATCAGAGCGGACATATGCACAAACACCACCATTTGAGAAGAAAGAGGAGAAAAGCTCATATCCAGGGCATTTTAGATGAGGATAGAGAATGAAGTTGTCATTTGGGTACAGTGGTTTAATCTCAGTATCTGTGAGGAAGAGAGCGTGAGGATTATAGGACTGGAGATGTTGGTGTACAGAATTATGATTGGAGGATAGTCCACGAATATTGCAAAATGAGATGGAAAAGAGTTTAGAATGTGCCACATTGGTAACTGCTCTAGAGGTATTATCTGTGTGAGTGAGAGGCATAGTACGAAAATGAAATGAATGAGTGATGATTGGGTCGATAAAAGTAATAGAAGCATCGTATGTCAGTGAGCCTATGAAAGTTCCCATAGCTATCCTGTGGCCTCAGAAGGCACCCCGGAACTACGAGCTAGGAGTGGCTCCAGTCACGAACTGGCACAGCAGGCAGCTCGAGATTATACAACAGCAGATGAGGAGGCCTCTCAAAGCGCTACCAGTGGGTCCGGGCCTCTGTATTATCTGGCGGCAGGCCTGCAGTCCACCTTTTCCAACGGTACCCTCAGGCATAGCCAGGGATCAAATAAGCACAACAGCTTACCACTGCGACTAATCACAGGAACCTTACCAATCAAAAGACCCGGAATCTCTATCCTAGTGCTGAAAGAGACAAGGTCACTAAAGGCACCAATAGATAGAGTGGTGGTACTTCCCCGGATGATGAGACAAGCTCACCTACTACCTCTGGAAGTAAATGCTATTGGATTTATCATGCATCAACATCCAACATTTCGAATAATTTGAAGTTCATTCGTTATTTGGGACACAAATACAGAATAAATTACAGAATCTCCAAACATGTTTCATCTTAAATTTCACTACGAAAACAGTATCTTCTGTTTCATATAAAATTTTGGTGTCTTTACATTCACGTAACATTTTGCTGTCTTTACATTCAAACATTGGTTATGCGTGACAAATTCTTTCTGCTAGGAATAAACTCAAAGATTGGGATTGCTCCCATTTAGTTAATATTCAAACTACAAGGAATCTCCTTTTCTATGAAAATCCAACTCAGATACCACTAGCCAGCAATTAAACTCTACGAGATAAAGCAGCCAAATAAAATATTTGCTGACATGTGTACTTTATATCTTATCTAACGTAATTTTTTCTCTTGCATACTAAATTTTTGTGATCAGCTGAATGCTTTTTGAACAATATCAATGAATTTATACACTATGACTGAATATGTAGCTAAATTTCTTGTCTCATTTTCTTTGCCTCCATTCACAATATTATATTCCTTAATTCACACACTCATGTGTAGCTTAGCAAGGATTCGTTTGTTTAAGGTATAAACTATTCCTTTGAGAAAGGATGCATCGGCAGGAAGGAATGAGTCTGCATTTGCAACAAAATCGCTCTTTAAAGAGAGTACTCTCCAAAAGTATTTTAAGAATTTCCTAGCAATAAGCAGTTTGCAAAATGATCTCCAAAGTACCAACTAAGCCATCAATGCTAAGATATGACGCTTGGTTTAGCAGCTTTTACTTTAAGATTAATGCGCCATTTAATGCAAATATTGAGTCATAAAGAGCTGCTTTTGCGAAAAGTCAGCAATTAATGGCATCATGTGCAAATACCAATTTAACGATAGGCCTTACTTTAGTAATTACATTTACCTTAATTTAATTAGTTTGTTGTGGCAATTTTTATTCTCTTCAAAATTTCTCTTTCCATCTGTTTTCGAAAATATATTTTACTGGCATGATGTTAACTAAAGTTGAAGGAGGCAACTTCACTGTTTGGAAATAGCTATTACTGGAGTAAATGTTTTATCTAGATTTGAGAACTTGTTTAAGGAGAGATTTGATTTTTTCACTTTTTATGATCAAACAAGGGAATTTGAGTTAATCCTTTCAAGTAAATGCACATATTAAATTAGATGAAAAACACGAATGTTATCTTGACTGTGCTCTTGAGTTTAGATTACCTTTGCTTATCAAATATATTGCCATGTTTTTAGATCAACAGTTGGCTTTTGCATAAATCCTTCATAAAGTATATACTTGAGTCACCTGGTATTCATTCCTTGACAGATACATGGAACTGTCTTCAAGATTGCTATAAATGTGAAGCAAGTAAATTCTATTTATCAAGCCTTGTCATCAGCTGAGCTATAATCGTGAATGTAGGTATGTACAAAATAATTCTTGAAATATGCTTCAATTCATCTTATTTTTTTGGCTTGAGAGAAGCAGATCAATGTGCATATGTTATTAACTTGTACAGAATTGCATGATTTTTATCATTATGACTGATATTCTTTACAATATAGTTTTATTCGTTACACTTATCTGAATTGATTGGAATAGAAGCATTGTTTGCCTGCAAATGGTGGCACTGCTAGTTGCCTAAATAGATAACTCTATTGCATTCTCCTATTGAGCAAGAGATTGACTTTGTTTTCGGATTTATGGGTAATTCATAGCTCCAAATACATGCTTTCCTAAATACTTGTTTCTCTCAAAAAGTTGAATTAGTATTTACCATTGCTTGACCTTTCTTCAGACAACTTTGTCTTTTCTTCTGGAGCAGAAGGTTTCTCAACTAATCTTTATTTCTCAATCAAGACTGTTACCTATTGTCAAATGTAAGTGAATACCTAGTTATTTTCTGCGATAAATCAATTTATCTACCTTTTTTCCAGTCGGGCTAATATGTGCCTTTCTCCTGCACAAAGGCCCTCGACCTTGTAATCTACCTTTCTGAAGTCGTGAATTGGAGGATCTCTTTTTATTTTAGTATCATTCTCGGCATTGTTTGGCAATGCATGGCGCAGGTCTGCCAAAGCCGTTTGTTGTGAAACTGTATCATTTTTGCATCTATCACATATTATTGTTTTGAAAGGTGGATTCCATCTACAGCACGTTGGCAACGTACAGTAGATGTAATCATTTTATCCACAGGCTAAAGAGGTAGCGTAATTTACTTTTTTTAGATTTTCTTTTGTTGTTGCATATGAATGATCTCATAGCTTTACAATTTGTGTAAGTTTTATGGCATCCCTTTTGAGCTTTCATCGGCACGTAGCTGTTAATGTTGCAGTTTTAGCTCATTTACCATGTCCAATGTCATTGTATCTCATGCTAAATGATCTTACCGCCTGCCACGAAATTTGTGGAACAGTGAGCAGCCGATAACCTATGCTGGCCCATAGCCTACGTTCACACTGTACTGGATCAATTTTCCTTTGGTATATAAGTGTGACGGATTATTTGCGCTTACACTGTAGCCATGCAAAACTAGTTCGCATTATCCTTACGTTCACACTGTATTGATACAATTTTAGATTCTTACTAGTTATAGGTACCCGCTAAACGTGCGTGGGTTTGTATTTCCACAATAAAAGTCATCTACAAAGTAGCAAAGTTTCTTGGCAGGCTAAAAATTAGTTCGGATAGACGTTGCAAAAGTTTAACAGATCAAGTTTGCTAATGTAATCGCAAAGCTGATAAGCTACACTTTTGTGGTGTGTCAAAATTGACCCGTTACAAATTAGAACAAAACGATAGTGGCTATATATATTAGTGTTAATTTATGTTTTGCATCTTGCCTTCTGGAAGCCGTGATCTTCATCAAGCTTTGCGTGTTATCACCCTCCTTCCAGTCACCACCTCACATTCTCATCATCTTGTTCCCGATGGCAAACAGCTATTGCATATGGTATCCCTAAATCATTCGCTCTATAAGCTAGTCTTATGATAAGAATCCTTTTGTATTGCATTAGAGAACATGGCAATGAATTGTTTGACACATCATTTTTATTACATTTCTAATTTGGATCCTGCCAGAAAAATATTCGATTAAAGTCATGGTTAACAACTTGGTAATCGTGATCATGACGTAGCTCAATTATTATTGCAACATTTTATTCTACAGGATGTCTGGATGGAGAAGAGCCATACTGCTCTTTCAGATCCGCACAACATTATCACTAATATTGGATTTATCATCAATGGTCTTGAATGGACTTATTGCTTATGTTTTAAAGAAACACAAAAAGACCAGCATTGTGACGTTTTGGTTCATATACTGTCTATCGATATCGAATGTTATGGTTGGTGTAACTGGGCTGATATATCATTTATTACAGCTTCTAGGTCTAGAAAAGGCAGTATGGAATATACCTCAGATGATCTCAAAAGAATTTTATCGATACTATCGCTTTACATCGTGGTTATTGATATTGATAATTGCTGTCGATCGATGCATTCATATGAAATATCCCCAAAAGTACAGCATTATAGCTACAAGATTCAGAGCTCGTATAATAATGCTTTTCACTATTGTTTTTGGCATATTATATGACCTACCCTCCAATCTACCACTTAATGTTGTTGTATTCATTTGGCTTCAATTCACTCTCTATGTATTCTATATTGTATGCATATTGGCAGTTATCGCTATTTATTTAGTGTTGTATTGCTTGATAAAACGACGCGTGAATGCGTTACAAACTTGCGAGGTGGACCGTGCAATGGTCCATGATGCACAAGGCAAAAGCATTGACTATCAACATGCAGCATCAAGTAATTGTATTGAATTCTCTAGAGACAGCTATTTATTGTCTGTTTTCAAAGCAATTAGGCATGACGAGTCTATTCCGTATAACGAGGAAACCAATGTCTTGGAACAGCAGGCAAACTGTATGGATGAAACACTTCAAATAGGCCAACAACAAAGTAAAGATATCAGGAAAATATTTAATGAAAAGAGAAAATGCCAGTGTAAGCCATTAATGAAAGATTGTGCCAATGAATGTGTAAATATGAAACTAAACGCCAGTATTGGAACTCCGTCTAGATTTGATGTTCCCGTGCAGACACGCACAGTCAAGCAACATGACGACCATCCTGACTGTTTGAATGAAATTCTTGTCCAGCCATATTCTAAATGCCGTTGTAGTAGGAAGTGTGTCAAGTCCGATGATGTTGAAAGTGTGGTCGAAATTGTTGGTTATGAAAATAGTTCTGTGACAGTTCCTATTACTGCGACAACGACAAGCAATCAAAGGGTAATGGACAATAAAGAGCTCTGCCCAATTTCCAATATGGGAGCGAGAGTAAATCAAGCCTCACGACAAATACATAGTACACCTGATGAAGAAGTAAAGAAAGTGACATTCCTCATCCTCATTACTGTTTTAGTATGCAATGTTCCAGGTCACATCAACTTTTTTTACTATTTCGCAACGGGAACTCCAGTTTATGCACTTTCTTTCATATCGCAGTTAAGTGTGCTTTTAAATTCATCTCTGAATGCTATCATTCTAATTGTATGGAGCAGAGATATCAAAAGGGCAATAAAAGCGCTTTTCGTGCAAAGCTAAAACTTCAATCGACTACAAAGGTGATCGTAGTTTTGTGGTTGTTGTGCAGTCCTTCTTTGTTTTGCTTGCATTTTGTTAGAATATCCTTACAATGATTATTCAGCTTGTCTTAAATAGAATGAAAGCCAACTGTGATTCCACAGCCTCCCCTCTTTGGCAATGTAAAATGCTGTAACGCAATGTAGCTAGAAAAATTTTACGTTGTTCTTAAATGTGAAATCAAGAGGCTAAAAGTTCTTCAATTAAAGGTCGTTATTTTTTGAACTAGCGCTAATCCATTCCAAGTTAACACCTATAGAGCTTTAGCTTTGTGATTGATACTTTGTTGTAGCAATGCTAGTGACTCCACCAGTTTAGATTACCTGCTACTTCTTGTCTTTTCTACTACTTTGAATACCCCAAGAGCAAGCTGAGCACGCCCAAGAACATGCCATGAAAATGACAAAAGTCTCAAATTGGATGCTGAACACCTCATAAACCTCATAAACATCGAATAATTACAATCATCCAAAATTAGTTTTGGGGCGCGCAGAGGTCATTTTAGTATTCTTCTATTGGTGATGTACAACTCATGTGTTTTTTGTGCTCCAAATATACTAACAGGGGTCAAAACATGTTGAGTGTGTAGTGATTTCTCAGCTGTAAAGTATGGGTGCTTTTTTGGATATATGGGGAAAACTCTCTTCTTGCGATTTAAGCATACATAAGAAAGGTAAAATATTTCTCCGTATGATCAAACTAACATACGTTCGCTACTATAACAACTGCTTTACGATAAACTTTACAGAAAATGCTCCAATGATATGATATGGAAAAATATTCACTGGTAAATGAAGCCCTCCAGGGAAGTATTTCCTTCTTGCTTTTTATCAAATGCAGAAGATAGCAATTGTCGTTCGATGTCCATAGTTTGATAAAGATATCTGTCCAGGTTTCTTCTTAAGAAATGCATGTAGGCTTCGATTTCGCTCCACATATTAGCCTCTGCTGGTACTTTTGGTGGGCAAAGCCACAAATGAGTATTACAACACCAATAGCAGAATGTTAAAATTGTCCTTTGCCGCTCTAAAAGTAATTACGGATGATTGATCAAATTAATTTTGGACAAGATAGTCGATTTTAATAAGATGTATGAGGTTTTGAGCCTTGGATTCGAGGTTTTATGGCATGCTCATGGACTGTTCTTGGTAGCAGTATAGCGGAATAGATTTTCTTTGGAAAAGGAAAGGTGAAATTTGGTACCTCCCCTCAACAAATGCTTGCACATTGCATTTGGGCTAGTGAAAATTTTGACACTTAGATCTTTCTGGAGTCCTTTAATAGCACACCAATCCTTAAGTACATCTGCTAGAGGTCCGGTGGTATGCAGTTTTGAAGAATTTTCTGACATTCAGATCTCCTGAAATCACAAGAAATGTTTGCTGAATTTCGCACTGCCATTCTTCATAGGCATTACTTGGTATTTTTTTACCAGTAAAGTTATCTTTATTAAGAACACTATTAAGATGTATTCAATCTATTTGTTATTTCTTCAGCCTACTCTCGACCTTTTTGCACCTTTGCCAGCTTCACCATTATATTATATTATATTATATTATATTATA
>WIPJ01000491.1:3456-22357 GCA_018155075.1 Cassiopea andromeda
GGGGGGACAGCGTCCCTTTCTAAACCACTGTACTGAGCTACTTTTTCTCTTCCTTAAAGTGCAGTATTTGTACGTCTAAGACTCTTGGAGAACATCTAATATACCGTTTCATATCCATGCTTCATGCGATTCATACCGTTAGGCATCCTTTGATTTCCAAATAACATTTTATTATCATTTCAGTTGCTTCTCCTCACTGTAGTGAAGACGAGACTAGTTGAATATAGAAAGGTTTGCTGTCATGTAGTGAATTTTTCTTTGTCTTTAACTGGCAAAGAAACGGATTTATCGAAGAAAGAAGCAAATAATAAATACGTAACGACTCTTATCTTTATCCTAGTCCCAATTCTGAAATCTATACTCAAGCGTTTTGGAAGAATTGTCAAAGCCTAACACACACATGATCATGATTATTTATCCTGCAGGATGAATCTCTTGAGAAAAGATGAACTACTTTTTCAGATCTGCATGGCCGCATCCATATTATTGGACATCCTAGCAATGAATGTAAACGGATTGATTGCATACGTATTACAAAAACACAGAAAGACCAGAATTGTAACATTTTGGTTCATCTATTGTCTGTCAATTTCGGATATAATGGTTGGTATTTCTGGGCTTATAGATCATTCATTGCAGCTTGATCTATTACTTGAAATCGAAAAAGCACCGTGGAATATATTGCACACGTTTTTTAGTGAAGTGCATGGATACTTCCTTCTTACATCATGGATGGTGATATTGATAATTGCTGTTGATCGATGCTTTCATATGAGATATCCACACAACTACAACATAATAATGAATAAATTCAGAGCTCGTAAAATTATGCTCTGTACTATTATCTTTTGCGTGATATTAGAATTGCCTCCTTGGCTAACATCTGGTGCTGCGAAAAATTGGTTCTTTTTTTCTCGATATGTATTTTATGCTATAGGCCTATTTTTTGTGTTTGCACTATACTTGTTGATTTATTTCTCTATAAAACGACAAGCCAATGCGCTGCAAATTTACGATGTAAACCATTCAGTACTCCAAGGTGCGCCTGAAAATAGCACTAATTATCCATATGTAGCTTCTGGTGTAAAGCACTGCTTTAAATCTAGTACTATGAGTAACTGCCAGAAACACATTGTCGAGATAAAGCTTAGTGCTCACAATTCATGCGTTTCGAAAAATGAGAATGGTAACTATCGAGGATCTACCAAGGAAAGCTACCACTTGTCTGTATTCAATGCAGCTAATCCTAGCAATATTATTAATAGCAATGAGGAAGTCAAAGGAATGAAACAACAGGGAAAGTGTATCACTGATGCACTTCAGTTCGACCTACAGAAAAATATAGATGCCAAAAATGCGTCAAAGCACAAGACCGATTGCCCATGCCTTGCAATGAATGCAAAAATTTGTAGTGAATGCATGAAGAAAAAGCGTAATAACACCATTAAAACTTCCGCGTCAGTTGATGCTTCCAAGCTAGCGAGACAAAAAAGAAATGAAAATGGTAACTGTCACAGTAAAATCGTCGTTTTACCTCATTCTGCTACCTGTAGTACAAGCAAGTTGAATATGAAGCACGATCTATCGGTTGATGTCGCATATATTGTGGACCATGAAGATGTAGCAAATAATGTTACACCATTTCCTGCTACTGAGAAGACATACAATCAAACGATGGTTGACTCTGAAAAGGTAATTAGGAAGGCTGATGAAGGAGCTAGAGTCAACAAAGTCTCACGAAGGAGACGTAGAACAAAGTCTCCTGATGAAGAAGTCAAGAAAGCGACAAAGTTGATTCTCCTTGCTGTCTTCATATGTTATGTTCCTGGCATCACAAACTATTTTCACAATTTTGCAACAGGAACTGAAACTGTTGCAGTGTTATTCATCTCTCAATTAAGTGTGCTTTTGAATTCTTCTCTAAACGCAGTCGTATTACTTGTATGCAGCAAAGATATTCAAAGGAAAGTAGAAGCACTTTTCATAAAACGGTGAGCGAACCTATAAACTACCACTATCGTAGTTGGTGTATCCGTGGTGACGCATGGTTTCCATAAATTTATGGTGCCAAATTTTCTCCAAGTACTGTAGATTATTTGTTTGTTAGTGACAAACAAGGAGAGGATTTCAAATAGCTTCGAGTTGACAATCATTTGCAGTTGTAAACAATTAGATGTAAAGACATGTGTAAATAATCAGTTATTGAGCTTAATTATTGCTTCTTTCGTCAACTCATATGTTCTAAAGATTACAGTGCTAAGCTACGAGGGATAGAGGAATTGTGAGTGATTCCCATCGCAAACCCTTGTATATGCATGTTTTCTGTTGTTTCTTTACAGCTAAATATCGTGTTACTTCAAAAGTTCAGCGATTTAGATAATTTAAGTGATAATAGCATATTTACTTGTGATATTAAACAAACAGGCCTAATCATGATTAGGTAAACTTTTTAGGATGTAGTAAAGGTAACTATGGTATTATTGAAGCAATATTAGATTTGCACTACTTGATATAAGATACATAAATGCTCATTGGGCAATGTCAATGCTCTGAATATGTACTAAAATTGCTTAGGTATATCCCGTAATCCATCTACAGCATCTTCTTCTCTAAATTGTGTGTGAAGTTGTTTTTATTGCTGCATTCACTTTTCTATGTTCCAAATTTTTCTGTGTGAAAGGTTATTCTTTTCACCAATATGTGAAAGAAAGGAATTAGAGTCTGTTATTACAAAACAATAGCCCCTTAAAGAATATTTCTCTCCTTAATGCTATGAAAACCATCTCCAATATCAAAGTATTTCATAGAAACAACCAGCCAATTGCCAACTGATCGAAGCCTGGTCGAGCCTCCTTAGCTGCAAAGCAGGTTGTTATGTAGCTACTGCCCCAAGGTAGTATACCGTTAAATGTAAATATTGAGCCTTAAGCAACCACAAACGTGAGAAGTGAGCAATTAACTGCATGTTACATAAATACTACAAAACTGAAAGTGATTATCTGTGACCAATGAATGCTTTGCTCTATTCATCATAGCAAGTTGAGCTTAATTGGTTGCTTTAGTAATTTTCCCCTATAACAGTTTTCCATCATCTTGCTCTCCTAAGTAATTTTGCTGGCACGATGTTTGATGAAGAGCTGTTATTGAGATAATTATTTCATAGAGAATTGAGGGCTTTTTCAGCAACGTGAGGGAATTTTACTGTTTGCATTTTCATTAGAAAAAAGGAATGCGAGTGCTTAACATATAAGCATCCAAATTAATGCACAGATAAGAAGTGGCAAAGGATCAGGGTACTTTAACATAATTGGTAGTGAAAAGTCTGGATGCTACAAGGACATTGGGGTTGAGGTGAAAGGTTTCTTGATTGTCAAATGCAGTGCTGTATCAGGGAAATGCAGTGCTTTATCAGGGAAATGTTTTTTTAATTCATTACTCATAAGATATTTTTCAAGGATTAATTGAACATGGTTAGCTCTCTCGAAGAACTAGGCCATCACAAAAAGAGTTTCCATAGAGAAATTTGTTATGTACACCTCCTACAGCAAGCCAATCAAAACAACGATCAGCTAACTGCTAATGGTGTCATCAATCTTTTCTGTTAATTTTGATTTTGTCATCAATGCTCACAAAATGCACGTTGCTCTCAGGTTAAGTGTCAATATTGAGTGTTAAAGTGATGTGTTTGAGAGATATTTCCGGCATATTTCATATTTTATGATTATCACCAAAGCAAAAAATTGAGCATCGGTAATTGCATAAGTCATATACTACTTCATTCATGAAGGCAATACTAGATCAATTAATTAGCTTTGGTGATGTCACTTTTATTTCTCATGTCATCAGTCCTCCTACTCTCCGGGCCAGTTTGCTGGCATGGTGTTTACTAAGATAAAAAGACCTCAAGCTTATGTTGACTATTATAAAAATAAGCATTTTTTGGACGAAACATCCTTTTCAAACAAGGGATGTCACCCATCTGATGGTTGCACTCGTGATGAAGCAAAAGTAGAAGCTAGAATTTTGAATCAGCAGTCAAACAGAAAAGGTTGTCTAAGAATATGAGGTAAAACAACAGTAAAAATATAAATTAACTTTTAATAATACTTATCTCAAATCCTATGTCTGGACCATAAATGATTTTCCGAAGAAATAACCATCTCTCTCTCTCCATGTTACCTCTGTTTCCTCCAATTCCTTGGGGCTTGGAGAGTGCCTCTGAAAGGACTTTAGTTCTGGCTCAAGCATTTAGGACCGGACGTGCTTCCTGACGTCACCAATGGCCTGCGGTGGGCCTCGAATCATGTTGGTCTGAGTCAAGTGCAATACCGCTAGGCCACGGCTTATTTCGAAGAAACAACCATACTGTGAATTTATTGCGTTTTGCTACAATATGAGAGGCCATCCTTGCAGGTGTACTTGATTAGCTATATTGATAAACAGGGCCACCGAGAGCGTGGACAGGGAGGGCAAATTGCCTCAAAGCCTCAAGCCTCAATAGCGAAGGAGTCTCATAAGCACTCAATGCTTCAAACTCTGGGGGTACCTCATAAAGCAAAACCAGCAGTAGTTTTCCAAATCAAAGAAGACATGCTCAAATGTAGTCATGAAACAAATCAGACGCTACTTCCTTTTATCAATTTGCAGAGAAACAGATGAAACATGCATGACCTCTTATTTGGTCCAATAAATTTCGTTACTGTTCTGATTACTGATGCTTCTTATTGCGTTGCAGTACTTACATAGTTAGCTCTCTCCAAGAACTAATTCTTCTATAAAGAAAGAAATAGAGATTTTCTTTGTACTACAATTATTTTGCTATGGAAGAAACAGAAACTATTTACGAAAATTCATTGACTTATATTAACTAAAATTATGCTATTAAATAAATGGATTCAAAATACTCACTTACATTTTCTCAAGCATTACAAATATTATGAAATACCAAGAGATAGCGCTTCTCACCTAAATTTACAATGTAATTTAGTCATTGCCTTAAGCGCAGACTTACAGCGCATATTGCAATCAAATATAACTCAAGCTGCCAATTATTTTTCTTAAGTACTTAAAGCCAATTTCCAGTGAGAAGGAACTCAGTGAAGTGCGAAAACGTTCGAGCGAAATATATCACAGGCATGCGCAGTGACATTTCGCAGAGAGTTCGAGCGAAAAATTATCTCAGCGAGAAAAGTTGACTCCAGTTCAACTTTTTCTCATTTCGATTGCGAAAGTCTCTCGCAGACCAATCTGAATCCATATTGGCTTGGCAAGGTGACACTATTGATCAGTGGGTGGCACATTATAGTGTTTGTTACCATATTTATTTTCTATGCTATCCAATGCCATCCAGCTACTTCTAATTGGGCATAATTTGGACCCATATCAACATAGAGCCCTCAATCTTGCACATCTTTTTCGTCCTACATCTCGAACACTTCTGTCACAAATTGGAGCTCTCTCGTGTATTCCCTACTTAAAGTGAAATGTTGGGAAAAGGTTAAACATTTATGTGCTGTAGAGAATTTCTTAAAGCCCCATAATAAAAAATATTTTGCTCTGATTTGCGTACTTCTGTTGATATTCCCAGCTGTTTCTGGTCAAAATCAACCACTTGCTAGGCCGCCATTCTCAACTTCTCAAACACAAAGATGCTGTTGCACTGACGTTATCACGTTACAGAAGGCATTGATTCATTAGTTTTGACTACGCAAGTTGGGATTTTTATATCGACTTCTGTGACCTAAAAGCGAACCAGTGGTATTGCAAAGACATGAATACATCAAAACAGAATTGCAAATCTCTTATGTTTCAAATAGCTGAAATAAGGTAACAATGGGACAGCATAGAGTGTGATATGGAAGTTAGCAAGTCAGATGATACATAAGTGGTTGAAAGTGTTCATTTTCAGCCGTTTTGCATGGGAACTAGGAAAAACTTGAGCAATCGGAAGTTGATTTATGGACGGAAGTTGATTTATGGACGGAAGTTGATTTATGGACGGAAGTTGATTTATGGACGGAAGTTGATTTATGGACGGAAGTTGATTTATGGACGGAAGTTGATTTATGGACGGAAGTTGATTTATGGACGGAAGTCCCACCGACAATGAAATCGAACGATAAAGAATTCGCAACAGTAACTAGTGTAAATGTGGAAGGAAATGTCACCAAATGGAAATTTATAGAAGAAGTTTGGGCTGTTGAGATCATTTTGAAGTTTCTCTAGAGATTATCCAAAAGGGGTGCATTTGAATAGCATTTTGTACAAAAAGATATATATAATTTTTTTGATAGGAAAGCGGTTTATCAGAAGGCAGCATTTAGCCTTTCAAACGGCTAAGAAAGGTCAAAACTGGACTCTTGAGGCCAAAGAAGGTCTATAAGTTCATTTGCATTTGAAACTCGATTATTTGCTTATAAAATGCTCTATATTTTGGCTAATCTTCAAAACAGTAGTTTCTGTCATTGACTAAGATTTACCTTTCTTAAAAGTGTACCTGAAGATGTTTTAATTCCCAGAAAGGTTTAGTACTGGGCGGGACAAATCATATGCCTTCTAATATTATAGCAATGCAGGCAAAAACGATTATTGAGAATTCCGATTATTTCAGAAAGTGGATAGTGCATAGCATCATAGCTGGAATATCTTGAATCTTTGAAAGCTGCTATTTGAGACATTAGCGATTTAAGAATAGCAAAACATATATCTATAGTTCTGCCTTGATTTATTTATGCCTTTGCAATACCATTAGCATACTTTAAGGTCACAGAAATGGTCATAATCTTCCCCACTTAAGTAGTTAAAGGTGGTGATTCAATGTCTTTTAGAAAGCCATGGCGTCAGTGCAACGACAACTACTGTCTTGCGATAAGTTGGGAATGGCGGCCTAGCACGATATTAGTATTGACAAGAAGCAATTAGGAATATGAACGGAAGTAAACATGTGAGAGCAAAAGCTTTAGGGCTATGAAATCCTCTACAACATATCAAATTAATTGTTTTTATGAGTTTCCCCTTAAAAGAGAAGAATTAATATACTGTAGAGATGTCAAAAAGTCAAAGTCCTTTCCCGCGCACAATGGCGCATTGGGCGGCTCCTATCGTCGTTTGTATAGCCCTAGGCCGCGCATCTGCAAATGCAGTGAAAGCGACAGTGGGGGCTGGTCCACTGTTGAGCTCCGCGAGTTTAACTCTCCCACTCCATTCACATATGTCGAGCGCCAGACGAGAAGGCAGTGAGTGCCATTTTTAAAGTCTTTGGTATGACTCGGCCGGGGCTCGAACCCACGACCTACTGGTTGTGAGGCCGAAGCTCTACCACTGGGCCATCACTCCGGTCTGTTGAGATGCATTACAAAATATCTCTTCTACACAATTAAGGCGTAAAAATTTACCCAAGCGGGTATTGCATACTAAAACGCATTGCTTCTAACCCAATGTTGATTTCTCCAGAACAATAAGGAATATTGCAAGCAAATTTTTAGGATTGTATCTGCAAATCGATCCAAATTACAATAAAGGCCATATCGTCCTTCAGAGAAGAATAATAATTGCCATGTAAATTATATGTGTAATATATCAATCATTCTAGGTGGTAAATCAATACAATGTTTGAGTGGAGATCACACGGAACACTTTTTTATATTTATGTTGGAGTGTCTTTTCTATTGGATATCTCAGCAGTAACTTTGAACGGATTGATTGCGTATGTATTGAAGAAATACAAGAAAGCAAATATTATAACATTTTGGTATATTTATTGCTTATCAGTTTCTGATATCATGGTGGGAATAACTGGGCTGATGCTTCATTCCCTGTTGCTTAATTTGTGCCATGATTCTGCAAAAGCATCGTGTAAGCTGCTAGTTGATATAGCTGGTGAGTTTCACGGATACTTCATAACTACATCATGGATGCTGATATTACTTATTGCTATCGATCGATGCCTTCATATGGTTTATCCCCAGAAATACCGATTGATTACAAAGCTCAGAGCACGTTTGACAGTTACCTTCATTCTCATTTTTGGCATGATAATGGAGATACCTCGATTTCTATCATCCATTACTGTTAGAATTTGGTTCCGTTTTGCTCGAGACGTACTTTTTGCTTTAGGTACAGCTGTGATTTTTGTCATATATGTTTCGTCATATTTCTTAATTAAGCGAAAAGTCAATGCTCTGCAAATAGGTGAAATGGGCCATTCTCCTCTCCAGAAAGTAATAGGTAAGGGCATTGAAAGTGAAAATGTTGTACCAGCCTTGCATCATTGTCATGAGAGTGCTGAAAGTGAAACAGGCAAGAGGATCAAGTCTGCAAAAATACCTGATAGTGACAAATTGCGTATAACCAAAACAGACAATAGTGCTATTGAAGGATGTTTAGCTGCAGGACATGAAGCAGACCAACGACAACGAAAAGGCATGCCTCAATGCAAGGCGCTCTATTCACTGAGGTGCAATGACTTTGCAAAAAGGGGAAAGAGTAGAGGTATCGATATTACCAAAGAATGTGATGTCCCCAAGTCAAATGCAAGCGAAACACATCACGATAATATTGATGAAGTTCAGGAACGAGCATACGATTTGCGCTATTGCACTGCAGATGATAGAAATGACATAAACATGAAAACCATGGAATCTGATGATACAAAGCAACTGGGCCGTGATTTGGATGTTATGAGCATTGCTGTGCAACCTTCTATAATTGAAAGAAATGAAAGCCGTGAAACTGAATTGCAGAGTAAACATCCAATACGGAAGCTGGTTATTGGAGGTAAAGCAATACAAGGAAGGCAAATTAAGCCAGAAGAAGAGTTCAGGAAAGCAACATGTTTGATCCTTCTTGCTGTTTTCTTCTGTTATTTTCCAACTCTTATCAGGTTCTTTTATAACTTTACAACAGGAGATAACAACGCTGCACTTTCATTCGTATCGGAAACCAGTTTACTTTTAAATTCATCCCTTAATGCAGTTATATTGATTGTGTGCAGTAGAGATGTCTATGCAAAAGTAAAGACACTTTTTACAAAAGATTGAAACAGGCACTGAATTACAATACTTTCGAGATTGTATAGAGTCTAAATATATATTGTCTCTTTTATGTGGTTATTTTTTAAGCAGGTGGTATAATATCTGCAGAGCCGTTGTCTTCAGGAGGGAGAGCGGGAAATTTGTCATTGGGCTCTCCTTCAGGTTTTCAATAAAGTTCTACTTCGTTTCCTCTGCAAGCAGTTGTTTCAGATCACACCAAACTTTGCTATGCAATACTACATAGTATTACAATACATTTTACTATATTAATTCATCTAATATTATTTCATTCTACTTTATCTTAGAGACGAGTCATTATTTATGCCTCAAGTTAGGACCAAAAATAAATTGGCTTCCAAAACACTTTTAGGTAGCCGTAAGGTTGGGCATACCATTCTTAATTTCTCAAAGATTAGGTACCATATTTTAAACAGCTCTATATTGGTTGGGTAACTAATGTTTCTTTAGTGCACATGTTTGGGTAGCAAAATTAACCCCAAATAAACGTTGCTCTTCAGTCCTAACCTGAGTCATCAATGATGAACGGTCCCTTTCATTCAATTATATTGTAGCTTATTACCTATTGCTTTTGATGTAATGCATCAAGTTATATTACACTGCTTCAACAGAAGCTGATGGGTTTGTCTCATGTAGTGAAGGGGTATCTCCTATTGTAATGTTAGGTAAAAAAGAGAGTGTATCAACTCAAGTCCAAAAAGTCATGTCATGAGGGTGGGGAAATGTGTCATAAGGTGCTTTTTCACTGCTTCCTCGGGCATCTTCTCGTGCCTTCTAGGAATCATGCGAGCATTAGAGCGGGCCACCAAAGGCAAAAAAAGTTTTGGTAATCCTGTTAAGATTTGTTTTAAAATCCGAAGAATCAATGTAAAGTTTTATTACGAATTCTTTTTCGTGTTTGGAGTACTCAAAAGTGCGAATTTTTACCATCTGCCGGTCATTTTGTTAAGAGGACAAGACTACCCGCGCCAATGCTTGAAAGGCACTATTACGTCTATATGTACATTAGAGGTGAAAATTAAAGTTCGATTTCATTGGGGAGAACAAGTGATGCTGGGTGCCGTTGCAGCTAGCAATAAATGAAAATATTGAGATTTATCGACATTCTTAACTTGGAACGATAGATTTCATTGGGACACGCGATTTCCCTTAATTACCACCACCTGACCAATTTGGATGGTTTTTGTCTTTAGGAATGCCATAAGAGAAACATTGAAAGTTATCAGCTTAATCAATGCAGACTAGTCGATTTCAGTAAGAAATATATTTTATCTCTAGATGACAAGAGTTTCCAATTTTTCTCCCAACTACCCATTTATACCATTTACTCTACAGTATGGCCGAAGTGTCTTTATTTGCATTGCGCGTCTCTTTGGAAACACTACATAAATAAATTATGAAAATAATCCGAGTTCCTCACGCATAATCGTAGAATTTCTTGAAAAAGCCACTGTATAGCCAAATCTACGCCACTGGTCACGCTTGATCAAAATTTTGTATTAAAAGCTATTTTCTCAGTAAGCACGAGAATAATCCCAGGGAGGCATGAGAGCGTAGCTCTTGAACACAGTAAATTCTTGTTAATTTCTGTTATTTGTCTTTACTGATGATAGTAAAAGCTTCTGTAGAAGTCTTTGCAATATATTAGCGCCTAGAATAGTTAGGTTGTTTTGAATGATTACCTTTACTTCCTTGCGCACTGCTGTGCCATATGATTTTCATATTACTCAAGAGTTTTAGCTGCAAAGATCCTGAGAGTTTGTTGTCAGTGAGTGATTTCTCCTAAATTTAATGTGCAAATTTCACTTTGGCATGAACTCAGTTGGCTGTAGAATGTACAAAATTTTGCAGCTTGAAAACCGTCCCTCCTTTCCATTCTAGTATTAAAGTGAATACAAATGTGCGATAAAGTGGTAAGTTAGGGGAGCACCTATTGAATATAGCACTTATCCTGGGGTATCAAAATGGGAGGTAGGGTACCCAGTCCCTTTAATCCCATCTTTGCTTCCCCAGTGTTACCACCAGATACACACCTGCTGCCGATTAGACAGAGAGCGCTCATGCAGCCATGTTTCAAGTGTGACTCGAACCACCAACGCACTGTACAGGAGACAGGTGCTCTAACTGATATGCTACCCCGCTCATTGCTTAGCGGAGACTAACTCAAAAGGAATTTTAATCGAAACGTTTGTTAATTACACCTGTTATCGCTAACCGAGTAGAACAATGATTAGCCACCTACCAGTGGCGTCATCAATCTTTTCTGTTGAGTTTGAGTTTTGTTGCCAATACCCACGAAATGCACATTACTCTCCCGTTTATTGTCAATATTGAGTTCAAAAGTGATGTTTTGTAAGAAAAGTTCAGCGTATTTCATTTGTTGCAAAATTAAATAAAGCAAAATTGCACTTCTGTAAATAAATAAATCGTGTAATAGTTCATTGATTATGACGATTATATCAATTATTTAGTATTGGTACTAACATCTTCACTTCTAATTCCATCAGTTGTCATATTCTCCCGGGTATAAAAAGACCAGCATAAAGTTATATTGGCTATTATAGAGATATTATGAAGCATTTTGTTCACAAGAAAACTTTTTAAAGCAAGAGATGTATGTCAGTTGATGTTTGCACTCATGATATGATGAAGCAAAGGCAGGAGCTTGAATCTTGAGCTAACATTCAAAGAAAGAAAATGTTGTTTAGCAATCGGAGGTAAATCTTAAAGATAGATTTGATAAAAACATTCAGAATATAAAGTAGTTCATAATAGTTAATCAAGTTGTTCTATTGGGATCATACATGATCTTTAGAATAGGTAGCCATACTACATTTAGTTTATGTTTGCTACAACTGATGAGAACCTGATTGCTGGCCTACTTGAATACTTTTATTGATAAAGAGTATATATGCATTTTTCATTCATTAAAACATGCTGAAATGAAATCTTGAAAGGTGTTACAACTTTTAAGTACAGTTATCAGTATTTACATGGCAAATGATGGTGTAATGATGCATAAACGTAGCAGTTCCAGATCCTTCTGGCCTTTGTCTCCTGAGTATGGTTTTCATCGTTTCCCCCTAACACTTAAATGTATACTGAAGCTTCGCTTTCTGGAGTCAAAACTACTAACTAAGCCGTTATTAGCTAACATATATTATCATAATATAAGCTTTTTTCATAATGAAGCTATTTTCGGCCACAGTACTGAAATTCTCTTTAATTTCTCTGGACTCCAGAATCAAAACCTTCTTTTAGATTTTCTTAGCAAAAATTATATTTCCAATCTTTTGCTGATGCACATAAATGGAAAGTGGAAAAGCTCTATTTACACACACATTGATGATAAATGGTCATAACTAACAAAATTTGAACTTTTGAAGTTCAGTCAATGTACCATGCATAGCTCTTTGAAGAAAGATAAGTCTAACTTAAATACATATACACCTATAAGCTTTCCAAGCCTTCAAACATTCAGTACTGAATTTTCTTAAAATGTTGAGCAGTCGAGTACTACTTTCTTAACAAACACTTCCTAATGAGCAGAGTGTGCATATACAAGTTTTAATGCTACTAATTTTTCAATGCACATTGGGATATTACAGGGTTGCCAGGCTTTGGGAAATTGGTCAAGTGCACAAATTTGCCAGATTATGCGCAGAAATGAATTGCTGAGATGTAATTTCCAAAGTTTCCACATTGGGTATTGTGTAGCAATACTCTTTACATTTTGTCTTTGTTGAATGCTTTGCCTATGTAATCTGGGCTTAGTATCATAGTGTGCCAATCTGTAAACCTTGGAATAAGCCCCTGCAAATACAATAGCCATTTTAAGTAAAATTTATGCCAAATTCCAGGTACTCAATCAAGGCAATATCTAGCTCTCAATGGACACTTTCTTTGACTTACATGGCAAAATCACTGCTACTGGATATTATGGCACTACTTTTGAATGCGCTAGTGGCATACATACTGAAGAAGCACAAGAAAACATGCATTGTAACATTTTTTTCATCTTCTGCCTATCAATTTCTGATGTCATGTTTGGTGCAACTGGTCAAGTCTTGCATGCACTGTGGCTAGCAACGAGCATAGCATCCGAGAATTTATTACGGAATGCAGTTACTAACTGCTTCTTGAAGCTATTAAATTACTTCTTCCAGACATCTTCCCAACTAGTTTTCATTATTGCCATTGATAGATACATTCATATGAAATGCCTTGGCAAGTACAACACGATCATAACTCAAGCTAGAGCTCGATCGATAATTTTTTTTAATGTCATCCTTGGCATCTCAGCCATCATTCCAGCTCATGCAGGAGCAAAAAATTTCACTTCATCGCACATATTTAGCACTACTATATTCCTGGTTACTTGTGGAATTTTGTTATTCATCATGTACATAAAAGCGTATATGTCAATAAGGAGACTGCTTGAAGGTCTATCAAGTAGCAAGCAAAGCAACATCGCTTTTCATCATAATCCAGAGAAAGTGCTCAATCCTCAAGAAAAGCTATCAGGCAATGAACGTTGCTGTGGTAGTTTGAAAGCAAAAGTTTACAAGAATACTGGCTCTGGGAGAGCACAAAGCAGTTCCCTGTCATGTCTATCAGCAAAAGGTTCTTCAGTTCTTGAGCCTCAGAGCAAAGTTGTTATGCTATCTAAATGGCCTGTGACACGTACAACAAATCCAATTATAAACGGAGAGCAGCTTGAGGAAAGAAGAGCAACCGCCAACTTATCACGTGTTGTGGAAAATGACACACCCCTCGGCATACCCCTCGACTTACCCCTCGGCATACCCCTCGACTTACCCCTCGGCATAAAATTTGAAAATACTGCACATATGAAAAGCAGAAAAGCTACTGTGAATCAAAGTGCAAACATTGAAGTGAGCCAAACGTCTCAATGGAAGATACCGAAAGCGCAAAGGCAAATCTGGAAAGCAATAATCTATATTTTTATCTCTCTTTTTTGATGTGCTACTCACCAATTTTTGTCTCCACGTTCCACTTCATTGCAAACAAGCACAAAAGTGGTATTCTGTCAGTCACATCCTTCATCGGTTTTCAGTTAAACTCTTCTTTGAATGCGCTTACATTGATTGCTTTTAGCAAGGAAATTAAAAAAACATAAAGGCAATTTTTGCAAGAGAATGAGATTGCGTTTCACACCATTTACTATCTAAAACAAAGCCATTTCTATTTGTTAAAAGTTGTTTCTAAATTTTTCTCTTTCTTAAAAACTTAACTGTCCTTCATAGGAGGGAGTCCTATTGATCTTAGTCTCACTGTGCAAGTGACATTCGCCATTATTTAACTTGATTTCAATCCATTTTATTGCTTCTTTAAAAGTAGATGGTCTATTAATCTTTTATATATCTCAATCAAGCATCCTACCTGCTTTTATGTCTCTACATCTATTCCATACGCAATCCAAATTCCTAAAGGAGTATCGCTTTTATTGTTCTCAGGGCTCGTGCAGGATATTGATATGAACATTCAAGGAGTTTTCAAGGACTATTCAAGGACTAAAATTAAATTTTCAAATTCCTAAAGGAGTATCGCTTTTATTGTTCTCAGGGCTCGTGCAGGATATTGATATGAACATTCAAGGAGTTTTCAAGGACTATTCAAGGACTAAAATTAAATTTTCAAGAAGCTCTAAAATAATATTCACAGAACATGTGAGAATACATAGGAAGTCCAAAATACCGAAAACGAGAAGTTTATCGGAATTTTCATGAGCTTTCATGTACGATTATCTTTAAATTTCCTTTGGACAATTTTAAAATTATTTTTGTGTTTTTTTATTGTTTTGAAAAAGTAAGCAGCAAATATCTAAAAATTTCAAGGAGCTTTATCAATTTTCAAGGAAAAATTCTCATTTTCAAGGAGATCCAAGTGCCCTTGAAAGGACGATTAAAATTCGAGCACTTTTACAGGAGTTTACGGAGCTGAACTATCCCCTGTGTATCTTTCAGTAATGGCTGTGAGCGGACACACATTTTAACATTTTTGTATATCTGCTACTTGTCAGTTCCTGATATTACGGTTGGAACAACTGGGCTGATGCTTGGTTCGTTGTCATTTAACTAAAGGCAGACTTAAAAGGTATTGCTTGATATAGCAAGTGAATTTCATGGATACTTTCTAAGCACATTTCATATGAAGGAAGGAAAAAAATCTTTTTCCCCCGACCTCTTCAGGTTTACTTGAAATTTACACCACTGATACATAATATCAAGGAATGAATAACTGCCAAATTTCAGTTCAAAAACGATGCTCCTTTCAGAGTTGAAGTTTTTATAGCTTTGGCCTTTTTGCTCATTTATTTCCTGACGGTGGCTATATTAGACTACCAAAAAGCACTAAAACTCATTTGCCCATTTGTATTTGATTGTTATTAGATAAAGGCATAAAATTTGGTATTTGTGTACTTGAGAAACTTTTTACGCAAAGCTGCAATCAAATATAACATATCTTTTTTATAACTATGTCAATTATTTCCATAATTTTTTCATAGCAACTTCATTACGTTAGTTGATAAAACAAACTGTATCTAATGCCACTTAGCTTGGAATGCAGTCAAGCATTCATAAGATTTTTTCACGAATGGTGCAAGCTGCGGTGTTTCAGAACTAAACTCGACTTTCTTTCTGTTAACTTAGAAATAACTATAACCAAGGGCGTAGCCATAGGAGGTGTGAAGGGGTGTTGCACCCACCAATATTTAGCATGTTGGCATATTTACTGAATATCAATAGTTGTTGTCAATGTTGTGCTGCTGATAAAATTTGAAGAAAATCCCATTTATCGTCTTGATCGATTGGGCTCGAACAAAATTTATTTGTCGGAAAATTTGGGTTGTGCATCATACAAAAAATTGTTTTTGGCTGCAAATATGCCACCAATTGACATGAGCTACAACGTTAGTCTAAAAGTGATTGAAGTTCATTTGTATCATAGAACGAGCTTCGTCAAACTTGGAAATAAGCCTATCAATTGTAAAGATTGCTTCTGCTAACATGTTATACTGGTGTGTCAATGCAAAAGTTGCCATTAGTGGAAGGAAATCTAATGATTAACTACTTTTTAGCTGGATGGCCTACAAACGTAGACTTTTTGCGTTAAAGATATTTTCGGAAAGTAGCATGTCTATAAGACGAATTATCACACTGGGCTGGAGGTAAGAAGCATATCTGTTTAGGCAGATTACCCTTCGTGACATGTTTCTTGAGATGAGTTCATATTTCTAACGTAAATTGAATTTCTATAATTCCAGTTTTTCCCAGAGTTTATTATTAAGAATGTACAGAGTGTGAGTGTGCCTGATTACGGTAATTCTAAGAATGCTATTTGTGGGTACATCAAATTCTTCGCAGACAAATGGGAGCTTATCTACAGAACTGAATGACAATGCCGTCATGACTTTAAAGAGTTCAACGAAATTTCCTTTGTTTTATTTGACCTTTTTAAGCAATGGGCCTAATGTCTATAGAGACATTGTGCAGGAAGATTCCCTTTTGGGCTCCTTTCAAAGAGACAATGAAGTTCTACTCTGCTTCCTCTGAGCGCAGTTGGGGCTGTTTCGGATAGTGTCAAATTTTAATACAGAATAAAATGTAGCATTACTTTACGTCGTATCGTATTAATATCCAGGGTAGGTCTAGCAAGCTACTGGAGAAGCTTTGCCCAAGATATGTATGGCAAATACCTACAAAGTTGAAAGGTATTCACCAACTGAATGATAGAAATACCAGGAAGATGGTGCGAATGAGAAGTGCGACTATTGTAGTATATTAGCTATTCCTCTTTCTACTGTATCAATCTAAATTAATATACATAATAAAGGCTGACGAGTGTCTTTCATGTAGTGGAGGTGTGCTTCCTGCAGCAATGTTAGATAACAAAAAGAGTGTATCAACTCAAGTTCGGCAAGCCATGGGAGTGAGGGATATTTCCAGTAGATGCTTTCTGAATTATTCATAAGACATCTTATCAGGTCGTCAAGGAATCAAGCTAATGTTAACTTAGAAATACTTTGCTGATGAGTGTATAGCCAAAATGGCTGCATGTAATGGAAAACATTTAGAAATCTTATTGTTAGGAGCAAATGATATGGAGAATGTATAAGTAGCGTCTAATCCGTCATTATGGACAGTGGTTACACCACTGATCACGCTGCAGCAGAATTTCATATTAAATGCAATTTTTCTCAGTTGGTATGAATGTGTGCTAGGATAGCATAAAAATTTCGCTAAATATGGGTATAAGCACTAACATGGAATGGTGCTAAGTTCAATAGCCAGTACCTTGATAATTTCTTTTAGCTAACTTTATCGATGATGACACACGCTTCTACGGAAATCTCTTGCAATTACTACAAGGACTATCTCTTGCTTCCTTGCATTTAAAGTCTTTGGGTGCAAGGTGATCAGAGTTTGTAGTCTCATTTATTCCCCAGAAATTCCTTATCCAAATATCATGTTAATATGAATTCAATTCAGTAGAATGTATAACATATTACTATTTGAAAAATTGTCCCTCTTGTCAACGCGCGCTTTAAGGTGAATGATAGGTTGCGGTAAAGTGTGAGGGTAAATGCAGCGTAGGACCTTTTGGATAATGCACTTATCCTGGAGTATCTACATGTGAGGTAAACTGGCCAGTCTCTTTTCTCGCCACCTTTACATCCCATGTTTTACCACCAGATACGCAACTGCTGCTGAGTAGTCAGAGCGGACATTCACCCATGGCTCAAGTGTGGCTCGAATCATCAAGCTTCTATACAGAAGGCAAGCACTCTAATTGCAACGCTGCCACACTCATTACTTAGCGGTGTGCACTAAACAAAGAATTTCCATGGAAAAGCTTGTTATGCACACCTCCTACTGCAAGCCAATCAAAGCAATGTTCAGCTAACTGCAAACGCTGTCATCAAACTTTTCCGTTAATTTTGATTTTGGCCATGAAAGCCCACAAAATGCGCATTACTCTTACGTTAAGTGTCAATATTGAGTTTTAAAGTGATGTATTTGAGAGCTCTTTCCAGCCTATTTCATATTTTATAAATGTCACTAAGGCAAAATTGAATATCGGTAATTGCATAAGTCATATACTACTTCATTCATCACGGCAATATTAGATCAATTAATTAACCTTGGCGATGTCACTTTTATTTCCAATGTCATCAAACCTCCTACTCTCTGGGCCATTTTGTTTACTAAGACAAAAAGACCAGCTCAAACTTATGTTGGCTATTATAAAGATGAGTATTTTGTTGACAAAACACCCTTTTCAAAAGAGAGATGTGACCATTTCATGGCTGCACTCATGATGAAGCAAAAGAAGAGGCTAAAATTTTGAATCAGCAGTCAAAGACAGAAAATGTTATTTAAGAAAATGAGGTAAACTTTTAATATGAATTTGATGAAAACAGTCAAAGTATGAATTTGATGAAAACAGTCAAGGTATAAAGTAACTTGGAATAATTCTTTACTAAAATGCTTTGTCTGGGTCATAATTGATTTTTCGAAGAAATAACCATTTCTCTCTCCATTTTACTTCCGTTTCCCCAGTTCCTTGGGGCTTGGAGGTTACCTCTGAGAGGACTTTAGTTCTAGCTCAAGCACTTAGAGCCGGATGTGCTTCCTGACGTCACCAATGGCCTGCGGTGGGCCTCGAACCCAGGACCATATTGGTCTGAGTCGAGTGTATTACCGCTAGGCCACGGCTTATTTCGAAGAAATAACCATATTGTGTATTTATTGCGTTTTGCTGCAATATGAGAGGCAATCCTTGCAGGTGTACTTGAATAACTATATTGATGAACAGGGTCGCCAAGA
>WIPJ01000491.1:39488-64985 GCA_018155075.1 Cassiopea andromeda
CGAAGAAGATCAAAGCAAAGCAAGCAATAAAAACACATAGCATACATACGTCTAATTTGCTGCCAATAAAGCAACAGGGCTTGTTAATATCTTGTACTTCTTTTAATAGTAGTGGTTATTTTTTAAAATTAATTTAGTTATAACGATTTTCCGTCAGCATACAAATATAATCTTAATTGCATAGAATTAAGCAAACTTAAAGTAACAAGAAATATAACCACTGAACTTGTAAGGAGTAGTTCCATTGAGGGGGCATAGATTGGTTTTCAATGCTCATCAAATGTTTTCTTAGATGGCTTTTAAACAGACTTAGCGATGACAGCTCTCTTATATTATTTCGAATATAATTCTAGACCCCAATACCAGCATATATTGAAATCCTTTCATGGAGACTTCAAGTTTTACTTTTGGAATATGCAGGTCAATATCATTTCTAGTATTGTAATTAGCTAAAGATGATCTAAGTTGGAACATTTCCGTAGGCTTTCTGGACATAGCTTATTGAGAATCTTATAGACTAAAACAGATCGATCAAAGCGAATAAGGTTCTCAACATTTAGCCATTTTTTAGGCCATGGGTCCTCAAATCTTTCACTTGCGATAATTGATAGAGCCCTACTTTGCAAAAATTGCAGTATTTGTAGTTCGGTTGACGATAGACTTCCTCGTACTACGTTCCCTTAGCGTAAGTGACTCTCAATCAGAGCACAATAAAAATCGCATAGTTTGGATTGGGGAAGAACATTCTTAAACTTTTCTAAAGATGATAAACCTACCGTTAGCTTTTCTGTGAACTTTCAAAATTGATTCAGTTTTATTTCGTTATCATTGAGTTTGAGTGGAGGGAGATCGTTGATTTCATTTATTCTACGTTGGTGACAAATAACCATATATTCTGTTTTTGGGACTCGAACTTAGTTTATTTACTTTTCTTCGGTGGACAAGGTGGCAAGTCCCCTAGATGCCATTAAACAACCAAATTCTCTGCAAAATTAGTTGAAAAAGGCTAAATACACGTATTTTTAATAAGAAAAATACTTATTTGCCCCACTGTCAACTTTCTTGTACTGTACCTTTTTCTTAGAGAAATTTTCCCACTCGGTGAATTCTAAAATACTCAGCAAATTCAACATCGGTGCCCCTTCCTGATTTTTCTTGAAGAATTGCCACTGTATTTCAAGAAAAAATGTATTGATTAATTCAAAACAAGAAATTACAGCACAGCACTCATAGTGACTCATCAAAGGTAAAATAATGTTCTTCCAGAGGGTCATGCATTGGTTTTTGCGCTTTCTGTATCTATTCCTCGCTCAGAAGATGAAGATATCACCTATTCTTGAAGTACTTGATATAGATTCTAGCGATGAATTTTTAGTATTTGTATCCTCTACACTCAACCTAAAAACTGAAAGTTGAGTCAGGAAACCGTTTAGTTTTTCAGACGTTTACATTTTAAGCCCTTTTCCTTCGGCCTGGGCTTGTAATTGAAAAGCTCCACAACTTAGAAGTTCTACGATAAGGCGCCTGCCTTGTACGTTTTCGGCATAAACATATTTTTCGATTGTCTAATATTGTTTTCTCTATCTTAGATTGGTATGCTCTTTAGAGATTAATGCAAAGAAACTTCATCCTCAAAACGACGAGCTGTCCAACAAACGTGGTTCAAAACTTACTGTGTGAGATGAGCTCCATTGGTGATTCTCAGCAAAATTGCGCGGTTCCCTGCGCAGTATGCCAACCTGCCAACTTACTAACTGGTCCTTGTCCTCGTTTTCAATCTAAACCTCAATATTATTGGCAATATGCATGAAGTATGTTTCCACGAGTTGATGGAAAATCTGAGATCTAAGAAGTAGTCTGCAGGTTGCATACAACAACATATAGCATTTAACTTGGCGTAGCCAATGTAATTTATTTCAGGGAAGTATTAAAATGTCGATTAAAGTCAATTCTATAGTCACCTTTTTATGTGTAAAAAGAATTTTGGCAGCGCTTGTTAGAGAGATTTCTTTCCTTCAAAATGTCCGTCTGCTAAATATGCACAAAATTACTTGTTAATACGCATATGCTCCCTCTTAAGCTATCTGTCACCTGCTCCCATGACTTCACATGATTCTGGATGGAAGATTGTGGGGCACATTCCTTGCTTATTAGCGTCACGCAGACCAGGTTAGAGGCAATTTATTCTGTTTTTAGAGGATAAACGTTTCCCCTAACCGGCTACATGGGTACAGAAATATATGCTTACTGAAATATGTACAGTAACGGATAGAGGACGCCGCACACTCCTTATTTAGGGTAGTTTGAAGTTCTTTACGCTTCACAAAAAAGTTGATGCAGGATTCGACATATGCTTTATTTAAGGTGAAATTATGTAAGGTTCATGTAGTGCATAGAGTTCCAATAATCTCTCCTTTAAAGAGGTACAACGCACTGACGTAATGCTTTATTACTGCCTTCTTACCCTCATTATATATGGGATACTCAGAGACAATTTATCTCCTCCTTGTGCGACATTACGTATCGTGAGGCAGGCAAAATTTATTTTTAAGCCTGTCCTTTTCTGTTTTATGGTTCATTCTGAGGGATTGAAACCCTAAGAAAAGGCATCTGTCTCTAATTTAGTAGTATTCTTTAAGGGATGTTGTAAGCAAAATGGAGGAACTAACATTTAACAGTTCTATAGAAAGCTTTTCTCCGGTATATAGCATTTCTACCACTCAAAATGTTGTGTAGTTTATGAATCTCTGTGCCGATGTGAAACGCGGTACGTAGGGCGCACTACGCATAGGCTAGCAGATAGAATAATGCAACATGTTCCCGCGAGCATCAGTAAGAAAAGTAATACCGTAAAAGAATAGCCACCCCCTATGTGTAAAAAGAACAATTTAAAATTTATTATGAGACGGCTATAGGACAACATCTTTTTACAAATCCAGAATGCACCAAAATATATACAGAAGAAAACTTTCGGATCATTGGGCAAGCAAGATCGTCCTTTCATTTAAGTGTTTTGGAATCTGTTTACTTAAAGGCTCAAATCCCAGTCTTGTGTAGACAAAAAGAGTTCGTTTCCTCACTGGGACTCTTCAGATAAAAAATGGTTAATAGATCCTAATTGGCCACTCTTGGGGCCAATTAGACGCATCCCATCACATGTAAACGCATATGGATATTTATTTAGGGTTACCTTTTGATCCCTATCCGACGTTTTCATACTCTGATGAGTGTCGGGCGAAAGCAGCTTTCGTTATTTCAAAAGAATTTTGCCGCTTCTTCCTGCTGTAGTAAAGTTCTATAGTATCAAACAGATTATTTACGTAATTGAAAATGAGCTGCTGCTTCGCTTAGGACTACGAAATGACTGCATCTGCTTAATGAACAAAAACTTTTCGAGTAATTATGCGATATTTGATATTGCCATAATAATTCAAAGAGGACACTTTATTTAGTCAGTTCCCTAAAGAGAACATTGAAATGTAAAACATAATGTTTATGAATTTCATATATTTAAAAAGCAGCAAAAATTTTATGCTTGTCAGCAGAGTAGTTTTTTCTTCACTGATTCATGCTTCAGTTTAGCAATGCTTAAGTGCCAATCCTGCAGCATGCTTGTCTCCTTTCAAGGAAACTTATAGATCTCTACTACCTCACTTCCCTTTCTTTTCCACTTCATTGACCATGCTCTTCATGACCACACCCTTGTGTGGCAGTCACAATTTCTGCTAGATCTGTCTCTTAAAATGTAAATATGAAATCATGAGTTGTTGCTTTGATCTTCCAGCAGCTGCCAACTCAATCATTATTTTCTTTTGAAAGTGAGATTTAATTTTTCTTATTTGCTTACAGTCAAGCAAAGATGCCCCAAAATTAAAGATGTTCGAAGTTGTTTATATGTCACAAATAGATGCTATAGGATGAAATTTTTTTAATTTATAGGTTTCTATAGAAAAGGAAAAACTGCAAATAATCTCCAGCAACCAAGTATTCAAGCTTCATAAGATAGCAAGTAAATACAACTAGATTCATTTCAAAAGAGTATATTTCAGAAAGGTTCTTAAGTGCTTGCAGGTATCCTAGGTGGCTATTATTTAAAACATATCACAGAGTAGTTGTAGTTGTATTGATTTGCTAAGCAAGCAGGGCAGGTAGGTGCTAACCAAGTTCTATAATGTAAAAAGGACATTCAGCAAGAAGACCATGTCTACGTATGTACATCACATCTAAGTTTTAGCTAATGTCTCATTATTTAGAAATAAGTTCATAGCAGAGCCATAACAGAACTATGCATATTACTGATACGAATCCCATAAATGAAAGTAAAAATGTGTATCCTACAGGAGGATTTCTTTATTGGGACACGATTGTTACTAAGAGGAAGCAATGCCCTGATAGTCTTTGCTGTTTAGACCACGTAGCAATTATATACTTGCAAAAGTAGTTGGGTAAACATGCACCTCGTATTGTACTCATTAAATAACATGAATATAAATTTTTATGCAAGGAGTTTATTGATAATATAAATCTATCTAACTGATGCAAGAGATTGTCAGGCTTCTGACCATCAATGCTAGCAAAACTCTATTGCTCAACATTGGCATTGAAAGCATTGAATGCTAATTAAGGACTTGCCAGAGTAGGGAGTGTGGGAGTGTCATACCTTGACTTTTTGCCAAAGCCTAATTCTTTTGCTTGTAGGTAAAGCTGATGCTGGCATTATTGCTTCTCGGTGATTCCAGTAGTCTGTCCTTATACCTCTTTTGCTACATCCTTGGGCAAGCTTCTGTTGCCAATTTATTGAAAAAGCGCAGAAAGGACAATAACGTTATAAAAAATTATCGATCTCGGATGCTTGAGTTAAAATAGGTGCTGCTTCATTGGTAGCTGTCGGTGGCACATTTACTGATTTCTTGCTAGCCCACAAAGTTTCTTAGAGATCCCTGATCTATTCCTTGATAATACTGATTAGACTACTAAAAATTGAAAGAGAAAAGATACCATGAACTCCATTTAAGAGGCTACTTTTATCATTTGCCAGGTGCTTACTCAAACGATGTCAGGCTACCAATTGTCATTCTATTCTTTCTGGCTTACACTACAACATCAATTCTGTTGAATGTTTCAGCAATCTTAATGAATGTGATAGTTGCATACGTATTAAAGAAATACAAAAAAATAAGCATTATGACATTTTGGTTTATTTACTGTTTATCAATTTCTGATATCTTGGTTGGTTTAACTGGTCTCACGTTTCATTCGTTGATGATTAAAAGGAGGTTTGATTCCGGAAAATCATCCTTGAGCTTAATAGTTATCTCTGCTGTTGCATTGCACCACTGCTTTTTTGAAATATCCGGACAACTAATCGTCATCATTGCCATCGATAGATACATTCATATGAAGTACCTTTATAAGTACAACACAATAATGACCAAATCTAGAGCTCGTTTAATCATACTATTCTGCATTGTCTTTGGTTTCGCAGTCACCATTCCATATTATACATTACCAGCAAAGGCAAGAGCTTCCTACAATCTTTACGTGAATATAGTCCGTGCTACTGCTACTCTATTTATTGGCGTTATCTACACAATAACATATTTCAAAATAAGGAGAAAATTTTCAGCTCTCCAACTTGGCGAAAAAAGCACCATCACTGCTTGTAATAAGCCAGACAAACAAAGTGAGTATCAAAGTAAGCAATCAAGTGCTCAAAACTGCATTGGTTCTTTGGAATCAAATGTTGATGTGACTTCTGACTATTTGAAAGCCCGAAATAGTTGCCAGTCATGTGCAATAGCAAAAGGGGATTTATTTGTTGGACCTCAGAATGAAGTATTCATTTTGCCTAAATCTTCTGCAAATAGTCCAACAAAGGTAAATACCAATAAAGAGAAGCCAAATGCTACAAGAACAACCATAAACATGTCACATGTTGTGCAGGATGAAACTAGCCTTCGAGCCACTGATATGAACCTAGGATGTAGTAAAGAAATGGAAAGCAGACAAGCAACAAAGACCGAAGGCCAAAACTTCCATGTTTACCATAAGTTGTCATCGAGGAGTGTCACACCAGATCGGAATTCCCTGAAGGCAATAATGTTTATTGTCCTTATTCTCTTCACATGCTACATGCCATTCCTTTTCAACAAGTTCTACTCCTTTGTAACAAAGGATAGTAGTGAAATAATGCAAGACATATCTTTTATCGCTGTGCTGTTGAACTCAACTCTTAATGCAATTGTTTTGATTGCTTTCAACAAGGAAATGCAAAGGAACATAAAAGCAATTTTTGCAAAAGGATGAGATTGTGCTTCACAGCCAGATCTGCAACATACAGGCATGAATGCTGTGAAATCCTCTTTGCTTCAATGCCAGAAATATTTGGCTTTGCTCATATGATGGAAGATTGTCTTTTGGTTGAGGTATAATACAACAAATATATTGTTTTTTATGGGAACTATGCACCAACCGTTTTAACAGCCTTTATGAGCATATTAAAACCAACAAGGCCATTGATTAGAACAGCTAACGATTATAGGATGCGAGTTTCATATGATATACAGTAAATTATGCTGTCGTCAAAACCAAACATATCCAGCAGTCAGCATAGAATCCTTTAGGTGTGGTACTGATGTTACAAGAAATCACGATGTCAATCTCAATGCACCACCACAATGAAAACACGCAGTAATTCAGTATTTACAAGATTCCCTAAACATGAAGCTACTCCTTTGAAAGCTATATTTCGTGCTTTAAAAATGTTTATGAAAGCGCGCAAAGATTTAGTACTTTATCGAAAGCTAACTGTAAAAGATATAGCACAAGTGAAAGGTCATTCATGACTTATAAATTAACTAAAATCGAAAGCTTTGCCACAGACAATACATCTCAGAATAAATCAAATACATTAGTTTTACTTTGATTCCAAAAATCCCAAAAAATTAGTTTGGAAAGAGAAATAAAACAAGATACAATGCCATGTATATATTTACAATTTCAAGATACTCAATTTCGCCATTTGTCATTACCCCAACCCCTAACTTTGGTATTGAATCGTAACAAGTCTAGTATCCCCTACCCTCTCTTTTCTATTTAGCATATTAAACTCTCAACTCCCTTTTAAGTACTGTGTTGTTACTGAATTTATAAGAAAATTATGATAAAATTATGAGAAAATTTCTTGGCAAGTCTAATAATAAGTAAATGGGCTTCCCTGCCTTCATGCGTTCATAGAATATTTGTATTGCATTTACTTTTTAATGCTATGCTTACTTTACTTGTTTAACGTTCTATTTACTTACATAGTTATTTATTCTATCTTACAAAGCTATTCGAGTATGATATTTTTTTATCCTAATGATGGATCTTAGTAACTGTTTTGAAAAGTTTATTGATTGTAATGCTAGTAGCATTGTCTAGAACAGTTATATGTGGCTTCGTTGTCTATAATACCTGCATCAGTTGGAATTTCACATTTAACTGTCTTGTAACCTCTATTATGTACCGGTGGGGACTTATTTTTGCAGTCCTAGGGGGAGAAATTGTACAGTGCAATCGCTTTAAGATTGTCACCAACTAGCCACCAAAAGTCTGCGAATTAATTGAGTGGCCGTATTAACGAGAAGGAGTCAAAGCTTTGAGTTAAGGGAACAGTAACAAAGAATGAGCTCTTAAGCATGTGTATTTTACATTAGGATGCTGAATATACAGTTACAGCTCCAAAACATATGTAAAACCACCAATGCATAAACAAAGCATGATGTAACGTCACAGACACTAGCAAGCTCATCGCAAGGATGCAAGGATTTAATAATGCAGCATTGCGATGATGATAATTTGCAAAAGACTTTGCATCTAGTGAAGCAAGAGGAAAAATGGTTTTAGCCAATCAGCTAATTTTTTCGCTATCAGCTATTAGTTAAAAGACGGAAAAGGCAATAGAAAATAACGAGAACTTAGCTCTTCATCTCGGAATAATGGATTATTTGGTAAAATGCGCGTGATTATAATTTTAGGTTAATTCCACAATAGGCGTGGCCAGATAAACGGCATTCCTATTACAGAGTTTCTTGTGAACGGATTCTATGCAAAACCAATGTGAGAAAAATTTTACTTTGGAAGAATACGAAGCGCATTTTCCAACACAAGAAATGCAGCAAAGAAGCTATTTTAGGGACTTGAAGTGAAATTGAAGGGCAGGTATTACACTCTCTTAGAAGTTGTCATAATATGAGTGTCATTTTCGTCTTCTTCATTAGATTCTTGTGATCTCAAGTTAGAGGGCATCATCTATTTGGTTCATGCACTCCAATTCACTTTCCCAACGTGACAAGAAACATGATCACCAACAAAAAATCTTGCAATCTATTGTTTATCCTTCTATTGTTCGTCGGGAACCATCGGGAACCATCGGGAAAGTCAAGCATGTCTGACTTTCCCAATGGTTGGGGATGATCCCCGATCGTCGCCGATAGCGCGGCTTTCGTAAGTCATAAGCAATCGGGGACAATCCTCAATGATCGGGAAACTGCATCGGCTATGATCGCCAATGAATTACGATATATGAAAACCAGGCTTAACCGGATAATACAGAATAAAGGTAGATGTAATTAGGTGTGTACTTTTCTCTACAGCGGAAAATGCTTTTAGGCTTTTTTTCACCAGTATATTGAGGGATTCCCCAAAAGAGCTGCATTCTCGTCGATCTATTTACTTCAGGGGGAAATCTCAGCTTTTTTGCTTAGAAAATCGGTGCTGTTCCGGTATCATACAATAAGATTTGCTTTGTTTCAGATTCTTTACCTTACACGTACTAAACGGAGTAAGCATTGCTTAATAGAAAGACCTACAAACTCTGCCAAAAGTCCTTGGAACAGCAATTAATCAATGCATAATTTCTGATAAAAAATATTTATTCATCCATGCCGAACGATTGAAATCCCCCTCTCCCCTAAAAACAATGTTGAATTAAGTGTTTATTTGTCAGAGAAGGGTCTGCAAGCATAGCGACTTTTTCTGTACCTGTCAACACTGTATATAACAACATTGTTTTGAGGGGGAGAGGGGGGTACTACTAAATGAGCAGCAGAAATAATGCAAGTGCTCCAAGACTTTTTGCAGAGATTGTACATCGCATATATCAGTTAAGAATCCATCTCATTCGCTGCTGTAGATATTCTTGACTTTGTAGTGCCACTAACTGTTAAAGCAGCTGAAAGTTATATGATAACTACCCCCCTTTTCTTTGTTCAGCTAAACATGGACCTTCATTTTTTAAGCCATCGTGAAATTTGACACCCTCCTAGCGTTGCATAATGCCTACAGCTTCCAGCAATCTGATTGAATATTAAGATGGCGAGAAAAAGGCTCGCAAGCAAAAGTAGACTGAGTTCAACTTTATCGCCTGAGCTCATGAGAATAAAAGTCGCCTGGTTCAGCCGCATTTCGGAAGTATTGTGCTTGCTGGTCAAATAAGGTCGAGAGCATTTTCCTCTGGAGCGGAAGATGCAGTCCTATGAATAGCTAACTTTTACAGAAGAAGTCGACTAATCGGATAATTTAAGCAGTTGGCTCCGCCCAGGAAATCGAAGAATTTGACTCTTTCTGATTAATCAACTAATTTGACCCTCCCGAATAATCGATTAGAGAATACGTTGACCGAATACTAAAACTGATAACCATATATTGATCAATCGGTGTTCGTTGGACAGCCCTGATCAGCATATGGCAATAATGAGGCAATACAAAGTCCTGCTGGGTCAAATTGAATTGCTTAGACTTAACTGTTCGAAGCATTTGCAGGAGCGTAGCAATAGATGGTGGGTGAGCTGCCGCATCCCCCCTCCAAAAAATTTTGCTTGTCGAAAATTTGCTAGATATCAACAGTGCTTATTGTTGCTTATTGTGATCAAATGTTAGGAGCTGCCGTGCACTGGTGTGGCGAAACAACTCAAGAGTGAGTGGTTCCTATGTTAGCAAGACCACAAAGACTTGAAAACTATTCTTTCTAACTTTCAGGATTTCATGTTTCGTTTTGCATGATATACTAAGTAATGAGATCACAGAAAGAAATCAGTGTGTGTCTTGTTCTGATTCTATGAAAGTTCCAAAAACTCATTTTATAAGTTACAATTTGCTGATACTTTTATTCAAGAAGATGGGGTATCAAATCTTATGGTATTTAGTTAAGCACAAGCTAAATAAAAAGATGTTTCATTAACAGCTTTTACATAACAGCAGCTTTTAATGGACTTCTCCGAGGCCTTGAGCTCACTGAGGCTTAGTGACTGTTAACTTATTGAAAATTTTTTTAATGTAGGTTTTTCAAAAATTTCATAAAGCTTACAATATAAAGGTAAGTCTGGTCACGAGTATATTTTTTGCTTCTTGATTTCGTATTGCTAAGTAAGATCTTATAGTACTGAAGTTGAAAATTTTTTTTGACAATTTTATATTATATTAATATTAATATTTTTAATACGTTAATATTAATATTATTTTTATTTATTGATACTATACAACTAATACAACTACAATCTAATGCAATGATAATTAATCTAATACAATAATACAATGAATCTAATACAACCTTATACAATACAATGATCTAGCAATAACAATAATAATAATATTAATTCATGATAATAAATAACATCAACAACAACAATAACAATATAATTGCTGTATCTGTTTGTGAAAATTATTGTTGAAGAGCCTCCTAAGTAGGTGAACTAACGAGAAGGAGGCTCCCCATAGGTCTTGATGGGCAGTCATATATTAAGATTTTATTTTGCATGCCGAAGTGTCAGATCACTATGTAATTTGCTCACAGTTCTACTAATACTATATGGCATTTAGGAAATAGTCTTTTATGTGCTATTTTTAACAGAAATTTTGATAATGAGAATCTTATTGTTGTCGACAGACCGTTCCACTGTTTTGCCCCGTATATCGAATTAATCGTAAGCCATACTGGAGAGTGTTTCTTTGGGATAAAAACAGAGCAACACTTGTTGATTGCCTTGTATTGTGAAAATGAATTGATGCAATATGGCCGAAGAAATTATGGAAGTAAACCGGTGCTAGCTTATTGATTGATTCATAAACGAAAGTTAATAGCTTAGACATAAAAGCATCATCAATACGTAGTAGATTTAACTCTTTGAAGATTGGATGGGAATGTGCAAGAAAAGTTTAATGAGGATAGCCCGGACAGCTCTTTTCTGCAGTTTAATTATTGGTTCTAGGTATGATGCAAATGTTTGACCCCAAGCAATAATACCGTATTGTGCAAAAGACAAAAACCAAGCATGGTGAGCATTATCAATATGCTTCTTGGGAGGAGAAACTTAACCTTAAACCAAATACCACAAGTTCTTGCCAATTTCTTTGAAATTTCAGTAATATGATATCTCCAAGTAAGATGCTGGTCTAGCAACACTCCCAAGAATTTAATGTATTTCACTTTAGCGAAATGTTTCTTACCAATCTTAATTACAATGTTTGGGATAGAGTCTGCAGAGGAATGAAAAATGATGCAGTTAGTTTTGCTTATATTCCACGAAAGCTGATTCGCGTCAAGCCATCGCTTCACATATTTCAGCTCATTGTTTACTTTTTTGGTGAGATCCTCAATTGTGTCTGACTCTATTATATCTGAGGGTTTAGAAATACCATATTTCTCCGCCTATAAGCCCAGGGTTTATCTGTGTTTGTAAGGCATTTTTGGTGGCCTTATCCCACAAATGAAGTACCAAACGAATGGGAGCAGACGTACTTGACAAGCAAGCTAGGTTGTCCTCTCCAGCTACGTCACCTTCCATAGAAATGATCGGAGCCATTACTGGAACCAAATCGTGTTGTCGAGCTGTATATGCTCCAACCTATTGTTCATCACAACTCAGACAGGAAGAGACTAATTGTAACAGGAGCTCCTCTGACTCATCACCAAACAAATGTGACTTCAGAATTGGGAACACGGATGGGTTATATCTAACCTTTCATATGAAGTATTATGTTAATTATTCCCAACAATCATATCCTCATTCGTCTCATTTTCACCTGGTTTCCAACCTAATGTTGGTGTTTGATTCAATGTCAACACCGATACCTAGTTGGAAACCTCATGCAGCTGAGGCAAAGAAAGATACAGAAGTTGGAAATCGATAAAACAAAACTGTCAAAAAAGGCGACGTATTGCAAAAGTAAAATTACCAATCTATAATTGCAATTCTCTCTGCGATAAAGTCTTAATCATCTTGTAATAAGTCAGAGCAACTCTTTCTGCTATTAGTCACTTCTGTGTTGTGATGAACAACAGGTTCGAACCATGTCTGGTTTGATAAAAAGATATAGTTCCATGACAGCATGACAATTTTTTAGCTATTCAAAATCAATTTTGACTTATAATACCGTTGAAAATGGAACAAAACAGATATTTTCTCCGAAAGTATAGTGGCTTTGCTAATGTTTTGTCTTTAAGCAGGAACAAAAAATTTAGTAGCTATGACACCAAGTCCTTTCTTGGGGTACTCGGAAGCGCTCGCAAATCATCGGAAAAAATTATCGTTCTTGGTTTAAAGGCATTTATAATTTCATAACGGGACAGGATTTTAAAAACATTTTACGTGTTGCTTACATTTCAAAACACTATCTTTCATACACAAAAAATTTTTTTTGCTTTGCAGTTCTCCTTTACCAAGGCAAAGCAATTTCACGGCATTTGAATTCACATTTCCTACTTGGCAACATGAGCTTGGCAGCAGCACTTGGCTGGCTTACAATAATAACGAATGGAATGCATGTTAATCTTAAAATTAAAATAGGATAATAACAATTGTAACGAAGAAAAGAAAGAAGTGCAAAAAACAAAGATATTAATAGTTTAGAGGCTCATACACTCATACACTCTACACTCATATTTGCGATATAGTAAAGAACAGAAAGTTTGAAGTTATAACAGTGGCGGCTTTCAAAAAGCATCAGAGCACGTTTACTCGACAAATACTAGAGATTTTTTATCATGTGGGTCATGTTAATACGTACTTAGATGCGTCAGCCCTCAATTAGTACGTACGCATGAAGGGGGAGGGGGTAGAGCAAAAGTGAACGCTATGCATACAAGCGGGGAAGGAGGGCTGACGCATCTAAGTACGTATGCAAAAGTCCCTTTTTGTATGTGCTTTGTGATATTTTTAGATGCAAGGTACTATTAGCATGCAATGTTGTCTTTGGCGTCGACTTTCATTGCTGTTTTATAAAACACTTGCAACGATTGTTTTCCTGTCCCTCAAACGTTTTACAATATTTTCTCAGTTGAATTATTGACTGGATATTTAAAAACATTCCTGTTAGAAATGGTGGAAGTCAGATAGGTAAGGATACGAACTCTATGGAGGAGTCGTAGCATGCTTACGTGTGCGTATTTTTGTCATTTTGGTGCTTACGTACTAATTGATTGACCCCATTTACACTTCTTTTTCAAAAGAAAAAGATTTGCATGGGATTGAACCTTAGGCAAAGCAATGATGTTCTTATTTAAAAAGCTGGTATTTAGCTTTCGTTCCGCTACTTTTGCCGAAAATTCGCCTACTGAATGGCACCTTGGGGCACTTTGCACGCTTGCCCCCTTAATGTCCGCTACTGAGTTACAGCAATGATTTTTGTGGTAAATGAAAAGTTTTGGGTTGCGAAAGATTTGTCGCATGAGCTACTTCCCATCACCATTATTTGGCTCAGTACCCCTGTTGTAACGCAGCTTTTCAGCAGTTTCCTTCTTTTATTGTATTTATATCATCTTTAGAAGATTTCAATCATGAAATTCACTTGTATAAAAATAAAAAGTGTATGCAAGAAAGGATTAATATCTACAATAATAATATATAATATCTATTAGGTACATTTTGTCTTGGTTGCCATCATTTTTCTTAGTGTAACTTACTTCGCAGCTTAGATCGCAGATGAGATCAAAACTTATAAGTTGTGCAGGACAATATAATTTTCTCTGGTTCTCCTGAATGAAAAGAACAGATAGCTTCCTGTATCTATCGGAAATGTAGATCTGTTGTGTGACAACTGAAAGTCTTATAATTACATGTCGGAGCGACTAAAATCTACTGTCTATGTTTGGGTTAATTATTCACACCTAAATAGAATTTAATGCTTCATTTTAAAAATAATAGATGACATAGCACTATTTAGTTATTAAGGAAGATTAAGGGACAGAGGTGCTGAAATTGCCAAGTATTTTAGAGGGAGCTTGAGCAGTTGTTGAATTCTTCTATAAGAAAAATTTTGACATTTAACTTGAGGCTCAGGCAAAAGAGAAGTTTTCTTGTTAAAAAAAAGGTGTATTTAACCTTGTTTCACTACCTTTTCCCAGGGTTTACCAACTCGACTTGACATAGCACTACAAAATTCAATCATGCATCCTAAAAAGTACATTCAAACTAAGACATGGCAATGGCATATATTTATTAGGAAGAGTTTGTTGCTAAGAGCAAAGCTAAATTTTGTAGTTTAGATCAAGTCTCTGAATTTATTTATGCATATATAGTATAGAAGTTCGTTACGTCAATGAAGGCTACCTATTTACAATGTGACAACATGCATCTGATGCTGGAAGATTATCAATACTAACAATGTAGCTCATTTCAATAATGATACTGAATGGACCGAATGGTAATTTATACATATAAATAATGGTAAAATATGCAGTATATATTAAATTTGTATGCAATCGGTATTTTTCAGCTCCATTATTAGGTGCATTTGCATATCGCAGCAACTATTGTCACATGCATGAATTCTGCATACTAGAAAAATAAGTGCATGCTTACTGGTAGCACTTTATGCATACCGTTTCCGTAATAGTCTCTAGAAGCACAGGCCCTTACATTTCCTATCCTTCCCATTCACAATGATGATTAGTATCTATAATTTCAAAGAAAAACTACATTTTAGCAATTATATATTATGGGTCTTATTCGATACACGTCTTTTTTTTAGAAGAAAAAGTTTCTAAGAGAATGAGGCTCAAATCTTCAAAATCTTAAGAAAATCGTAAGAAAATCATGAGGCTGAATTTCCAAAATTAAGTGTTTTTATAGGCAAAAAAATCGGTACTTCGTCGTTATTGCATTCAAAATGTTAAAAATGGAATTCAAGTTCAAGTATGCAATTTTATTAACGATAGTGTAAACCACTCTAGCCAGTTTCTTTCAGTAAAAGTTAAGAAAAATTTAAGAAAATCTGAGGCTCAATTTCAGGAAAAGTTAAGAAAATTGAGGCTCAGGCAAAATAATGATTTTCTTATTAAAAAAGAAACGTGTATTTCAGGGACTCAATCAAAGCAATGTCTAACTCCAACCAGGAATTCAACATACCTCATATAGTATTATCAATATTACTGGATATTTCTGCAATCCTTTTAAATAGATTGCAATCCGTGTTTCTGGTATTCTACTAATTGACCTTATCTATTTAACGACTTATATCACGATAAGGAGAAGATATTCAGCTCTCAAAACTGGCAAAAGAAACGAAATAGATCCTTACCATAACCTAGAAGAAATACTTAAATATCAAACTCAGCAAAGTGCTCAACATTGCATTGGCTCTTTGGATCTGAAGTTAGGTTTGGCTTACAACTCTTTGTAGCCACCAAATAGTTCTCTGTCATGTACATCAGGAAAAGGAGCTCATTTCTAGGACGTCAGAACAAGGCTTTCATCTGGCTTCAATGCGCTCTGTTTAATCCATCAAAGGAAACTGGCAATAGAGAGGAATCTGATGACACAAGTGCTAGAGCAAACTTGTCACGTGTTGTCGAAAATGGACTTGCCAATAGGGCTGCAAAAGATTCTAATGTTACTAAAGTCAGAGCAGTACGTAAAGCCAAATGCCAAAGTACTCAAGGAAATCAGAAGTTTGAAGCGCGAATGCGTACACCAGAACAGGGCATTCTCAAGGCAATGCTATTCATATTCATTACACTATTCATGTCCTACTTGCCGTTCTTTTTCTACATGTCATACAATCTTACAGCAAAAAATGTAAATATCAAGGTGTTAGCAATATGTACAATTGCTATGTTGTTTAATTCCACTCTGAATACGACAATGCTTTCAGCAAAGATATACAAAAGAGCATAAAATCAATTTTTATAAAATGATACAATACTTTTTCAGAGATGTAGACAATTCTCTGGCTTGAACAAGTATTTTTAGCTCTATAATAATATTGGACTCTTGTAATTGGAAAGTGATTAGTGAGAAAATACCTGCCGTGTATCGTACTGGCATACGGACACCTCTACAGATTGCAGATAATGAATTTGCTAGGCAGATTTGAGACTTTCAGCTTTCTACGTAGAAGAAATCTGCCTTAAATCAGATTTTATAGCAAAACGGTTGCATAGTGTTTTGCTTTGTGTACACTGAAGCAAAGTTGCTCAAAAGACATTCTACTTGCTTAGGTTACTATTAACAAATGTGTTTAGGTTACTAAGAGTTTAGGTTGCTAGCAAGCAATGAGTTTACATTACTAACACGCATGCGCAGTTAGGTAGCACTTGGCCGTGATTCGTTTCTTTTTTGGAACACATACACTTGTTGACAGTTACAAAATAGCAACATCGTCCAGCAGAACGCTGGTAGTCAGGGAGCTATTGCAGAGCCTCTGTGGAGTATCACAATGTACCTCAGTACATTGCAAATTTAGGAATTTTTTGCATACTTTTTGCATTTCTCTAAATAAAGTAGCTCACAAAGAGACCATTTAGTGCTATTTCAGAGAGAATGATTTGAATTTGTTATTAATTACTCTCTCTGGAACATCCTGGAATCTCAGACCCGAATAATTGCAATCCAAAATCTTAAATAGTCTGTTGGTACCACAGAACTTTACCACAGCATGAAAAAGTAGCAATATTCTTTTCACATACTGAAAGCTTTTTTCGTCCGACACTCATCACAGTGTGAAAACTTCGGATAATGACCTAAAGGTTAACCGAGCTATATGTGTGACATATGATAGAATGCGTCTAATTGGCTTCAAGAGTGGCAAATTAGGACCTATTAACCATTGTTTACTTGAAGAGTCCCTATGAGAAGAAAACAGACTCTCTTTGTCTACACAAGACTGGGTTTTGAGTCTTGATGTAAACTGATTCTAAAACGCTTAAATGAATAGACCATCTTGCTGGCCCAATGATCCACCCAAGACGACAATTTTTGAATTTTCGGACTTCTAAATCATTGTTGCATAACACTCACTTTCCGTTCCAACTACTGCAGCAAAACAGCAAACGGTTCAAATGGGGATTACACCATTCCATGCCACATTTTGACTCCTTCATTAGCTAACACAGCTATATTTTTCTGTAGCTTGCTAAATAGATTGAACAAGATGATTTGAATTGCTCATAACCATATTGATAGATAACTATGAAAACTTTAACTCTTCACAGTATTGCAAAATGGACAAAAGTAGCAAATAGAAAAGCAAACAAGCATTTATGCGAAATTGGAAAATAGAAGTGTGCAGAGTAACTTAGGTACTTTCGAATGGACTGATGTTGAAATAAGGTTGGTGCTTTGGATAATGAAAGGCATTTGCTCCAGCTTTTCCAATGCAACTTCTAATGAATAAAACACAACTTCAAGACATGCACTTCACTGAATAGATAATTCGGAAAGCCTCATTGCTCCATAATACTTACGTAGTCGTTAAAATTTTCAGAATGAGAGCATTTCATAAAAGGACTTATAGTACCTCGCTGTTCTACTATCCAAACTGAGCAAAATGAAAGAGCACGCCTTTCCTCATGTGATGGGGACCTCTATCCTCATATGACTAAGTGATTCCAACAAAAAGGAATTTTTACATTTACGTCATTTTCTAGTTTGTGTGACTTTTTACTTTTATATTTTGTTGTATACTTATTCATTGTTCTTTGCAATCCTTTATCTTTCGCGATTTTGTCGTAAAGTGTAGGAAATTTTTTGAGTAATTTGCCCTCCTAATTTTATGGTACTACTTCCCCTCGCAAGACGTTTTTCACTAAAATATTTGTTTACTGCAATATGCAAATATATCTTGATTTATTGCATGCATTGTTGATTAGATCTTCCAATAGCTGCCAACGTATTCCGTATTTTCTTTTTGAAAGTGAGATTTAATATATTTTTATTTGTTTTCAGTCTTGTGATGACTCAAATAATTCGCAGCACTACTCAAGGTTACCATGCTCACAGACAGGTGTCAAAAATATAAGCAGCTTTTATTCTCCAGTCTATTTTCAGATATCTTAGAAGTAGACATTACTAATATTCACCTATAGTCAGCTAATTTAGCTTTTTCATATGACTGTTTGAGTATATCAAGAGTTATCTGAAAAGAACTTCGTCTCACGGAAGATTCTTCAACTTTTACAGGTATCCTATGAGAGCATATTCTATATGAAGTATGGAATTTCTTTTATGTGCCTTAGGCTGTACTGTTGTTTGTAAACCGTTACATTCAATATGACAGAAGAACAAAGAGGATCTTGTCTACATGTGCACATCACTTCTCAGTTTTAATCAATGCCTCATTACTGAGATAGCAATTGATATAACAATGCACATTTCCATACCACTTTACAAATGCAGAGAAATAAGAATGTTTCAATGAGACTTACACATAAGGTAACTTTCGTTGATCAGCCAGTAAGGCTGCAATATACATTTTGTAGCTTAGTTGGAGCAGCTGATTTCGATAATGCAATTAACACTCTGTAATAGCATCCCATAGTACAGTGCTCTTTACGAAAAAGAAATTCTATAGAAAGCTTGATCTTTTATTCAAGAAATTAAAATTTACAATATGACTTTTTGGAGCTAGTTAATGCTGTTTTTCGGCCTCTGCAATCAATTTTAACAACATTGTATGTTCCAGCAATCATTTTTAAGATTGATTAGCAATGCATTACACGAGCACAGAAGAATGAGCAAAATAACAGTTTTGCATACATGCACTCTATTAATCTGAACATGTTTACGTTGTTATGTCTTGTGCTTGTTTATTAGTAACAGTCGACGACGTACTGTCTCGTTCACGTCTAGCCATATCAGCTATCATTTGTTTTTTGTCCCTTACTTTTATATTACTGCTTATAAGTCCTTTTACACAGTTAAAACTACACAACGCGTTTTACAGCCTCAAGTCATTCATTTGCGTCTAGAGTCAATTCTAATATTTTACTTAATTTTGCTGTTCTTTGGAAAAGACCTATCTGTAAGTCTATTCTCTTGGGGTCCTGTTACATTGTCTGCATCAAGCTCTTTTTTCTTTACCTCTTGGCTTTTTGACTTTTCTGAGGTTCTCTGTAAAGGCTTCCCTTGCTGGCGTTTCTGAATGAAGTCTCACCAGCTTCTCTAGTCCATCAGTATTTTACTCTTATAGCCGCGATCTGTAGCTCAAACTCCGTTTTGGCGCAAAGATGCTCATTACTGATTTTCTTATTCCAGTTTATTCCTAGGACCTTTCTTCAATGCCTTGTTTGGAAAAGCACCAATACTGCTCTCTAGGTAGATAATACTGGTGTCAATATCTACAGGTCACTGCTAAATAGAAATGCACTTGCAACATAGGCACTGCAAGTTGTCGGTTTGATATCATTTAAGACTCCTTGCTACTGAAAATCATGTCAATTGCATTGCATGCTTCAATTGCTAATGTCTTTCTTATATTGATATTGTCTTCCTTGCTAATCAAAAATAAAAATTTCAGAAAGTAATTATATATTATCTTTTATTTTGAAAGCAAATAAGGATTATCACTATTTCCTTATTACAGGAACTCAATCCAAGCGATGTATGGCTCACACACGACACTTTTTCAAATCTACATAACATTATCAATGCTACTGGATGTCTCAGCAATAATATTGAATGTACTGATTGCATACATGCTAAAGAAACATAAGAAAACAAGCATTATAACATTTTGGTTCATTTACTGTCTATCAATTTGTGATGTAATGGTTGGTGTAACAGGTCTCGTGTATCATTCATTGTGGCTAACATCAAATTTAGTTCCCGAGCAGTCATTTTGGAACTTAGCGGCTAAATTTGTATTCATATTTCAACACTATTTCTTTCAAACATCGGGACAACTAATCGTCATTGTTGCAGTTGATAGATACATTCACATGAAATATCTCAATAAATACAGTAGGATAATGACACAGTCCAGAGCTCGGTTAATAATCCTATTTAGCTTCATTTTTGGCACCTTAGTCATCACTCCTCTTTATGCATTATCAGGAGACCTTCGTGCTTCTTATAATTTTGGTATTAATGTAGCCCGTGCTACTTTTACTCTGCTAATTTACGTTATTTACCTAAAAACATATTGTTCGATTAGAAGACAACTTGCACCCCTTCAAGTTGGCAAAGGAAACAACATAGGCCCTTGTAATGATCCAAATAAAATATATGAACGCCAAAATGAGGCATCGTGTGCTCAACGTTGTAGTGGTTCTTTGCAAAAGCAATCGGGTGAAGTTTATGATTCCTTGACGTCAGCAAATGTTCCCCTGTCCTGTGCATTAACACAAAGAGTTTCAGCTCTTCAGCCTCAGAACAACGCTTTTGTTTTGCCTCAATGCTGCACAATTAGTCCGGTTAAAGATTTTGCCAATGCAGAGACACCCGATGAAACAAGAGCACCAGTAAACGTGCCAGTTTTCGTGGAGAATGACATAGACTATATAGCTGCTGGCTTGAAAGCGGGAAGTGACAAAGTCATGGAAAGGAAACAAGTACCCAAAACCAAAAGCCAAATAGTTCAAGCAAATCAGAAGTTGCTACCGAGAAAAGCCGCACCAGAGCAGGATTTCCTGAAAGCAATATTGCTCATTTTCCTTAGTCTTTTCATATGCTATTTGCCATTCTTTGTCTGCGATTTCTACATCTTTTTCACACAAGATAGAGAAGCTATAATAGAAACCATAGCTTTTATCGCTGTCCTTTTTAATTCTTCTCTGAATGCAATCATTTTGATTGCTTTCAGTAAGGAAATGCGAAGAAACCTAAAAGCAATTTTTGTAATGGGATAAGACATTACTTACACCAGTAATTCCAGCGAGGTACAGAAATGACTTTCCCATTATCCATCACCTTTTTGCTTTCTTTTGATATTCAATGTGACTTTTTCAAAACGTAGGACGGTGTTTTGTATCTGGTTAAGCTATACCTCACAGATGGCGCTGATTTGGTGTGCATTTTTTGATATGGCAACATGATTATCTTGAACAGTGAACAATAGGAAGAAAGAGAGCTCGCATGATATAGAAGGATCTATCTCATTACTATCAGATCCCTCTTTTTCTTGACATAGAATTCTTCAATGTGACACTGAAGTTCTAAATTTTCATAATGTCAATGTACAAACACTCCCAGAAGGAAGCAAGCATGTTGTAATTTTAATACTAAAAGGATTTTCAAAGCAGTAAACTACCATTGACTGCACATATGTTGCTAAGATTCATGATCTTATTCTTAATTAATGGCTGACTTAAGTGGACGAAGCACATGCAGCAGCCCCCAATAAAATTGCAGATGTTCCCCACTCACCATACATTGAAATTATCCTGTACTTCTCAGTACATACATTGCAATGTATACCATAGACAAATTTTACCTGTACAATGCAGTAAATCGACCATGCAACTATAGATACTATACTGGCTGTTTATAACTCACCTTCACTAGCTCCAAATGAATATGCAACCATTTATTACAAACCCTTAAGAGCCAATGCATTTTGTCACCAGCTACAAGTATTTAATATGCAAATGAATGTAAGGATTGGAAATGGACATGGGATACAACTTACAAATTTGTCTTATAGAACGGGCTACTACTTACAATTGTGTCAACAGAATTTATACAGTAATCAATATGTGAAATTTCTTACCTGAAAATAAACAAAGTTTAATAATACTCTGTCATAAGTCATAAGGCTTCATACATTTCTGTCAGCTGATGATTCTAGGGAAGGGCAAGCAGCAGAATATATGTCTATCACATACTTGACATAATATCATTCAGTTTTTAATACTTTATCGATAACAATATATTATCGATAACAATATTACTGTCAACACAGCAGGTAAACAGCTTATAAATTAGATAAAACGTGCAACTAATTATATAAAGACTAAAATCACTGTTGAACAATCAGAATGGGAGTGATCTTACAGGGAATCGTATTTTGTGTACGAATTCAGCTCCTTAAGTGAACATGTACTTTAAGTCTATGTTTGAATTTACGTACTGCTTTAAAGTTAGAGTAAATTTACCGATAAAGGCATTTTTATTGATTAGATAATTAGTTTGCTAAAATTGGTATATATTAAAATTACATTGTATTTAGAGTTGCGGCCCTCGTATGCATTTCAAAATTCAATTTTGGCCCCCTGATTTATAAAGGTTCCCGACCCATGGTGTAGAGTAAGTAATAAAGTGCCAATACACACTCAATGTTACAAGTGCAAAGACATCTCATTGCTTAATTTACCATTCACCTAATTGAACCAATCATAAAGCTTTATTTTCTTATGGCTTTTAACTAAAGCCAAATAAGAGCAAAATTAGTTTTTAAAATGCTATATGATAGCACTCCCTTCTTATGCTATCACTCACTTGCCAACCATGCATCGGTTGCTACTATGTGCTAGCCCATTAAGCTTTAGAACCATTCTGTTCTATTTGGCAGTCTGATAACTGTGCTATGAATGAAGATGTGAGGAAGTAGAAATCAACTAGGATTACGATTAGCCGAACTTATAGAGAAAATATTGACTGTAAAAGTTAGCAAAAATGGGGATGCTACAGATATTAGTTCCTCTTTTAAGGATCACCTGCTCACTTTCCACGCAAATTGACTGCATTTAGTCAGTTTATTGACTGAAATTGAAGACAGTCTGTCTTCATCAGTAATTTTATTGTAAAGTACAGATTCCCAGATTCTCAATCAAATCCCATGCAAACAACTATAGCTTTGTATAGAGAAGGTATAAGCTTTTTAAGTAATTTAGCCATAAGGCTTTTAGTAGTATCAAAATGCTATGAAAACGTGAATATCAATGGTGAATACGTACATGCAAAAGTTGTTTGCATTAGTGGTACTAAAAATGCAGCAGTACTAGCTCATATGGAACTGTAATCTGAATCATCTTACAATCAATAGAAAGCTTGTCGTTTAGTTCTAACATTTACATGGAAATAGAATACAGCATAAAAATGAATCACAAAAAATCTTAGAGATTTCTTTTTGAAATCCATTACTGATGCATCTTTGTTAAATCTAGTGGTTGTTTTTAGTTTTGCCTTTTTGGTTTTCTTGCATACACACCCTTGGTTTCGACTAGATCATAGCCTCACTTGATTTGATGGATTTGAACCACGAAGCTGATATCTTTCCTAGCTCTTTTGCTACTTCAGGTACAACTAGTGAACTATATTGAGCATACCGGCAAGTAAGTTTTTATAGAGCTGCATTTTCCTACAACCCGAATATTTTCGTGCCATCTAGGGAGGTTTCAAGCATTTTATGTGCTCCTCCTGCAAATTCAAGTCCTTTTAAGTTTTTTTTCATTATTGAATGGTTGAATGAATCAAAAGATCTCCAAAAGTCTAAAATATATAAACAATACCCACATTGCTCCATTCTTTGACTAGGTCCTATTTTTAGATCTCTATTGGCAAGAAACTGTGGTATTTTGTCTTCCAAATCTGACCTTTTTGTATTTAGGAATGCTAAGTAGTCACACTGGCCTGTTTCTATCCCTCATAAAGTTTTATTTTCTTCCCATTTAATGCTCCTTGGCAATAGTTGTTAGTACTATTGGGAGCTTAGTGCAAAGGGTACGCTCAAAATATAATACTCTTCTCACTGAAAAATAAGCATTGCTTAGCCCAATTTGACCGCTCAACCATGGGGCATAAGACCGTAACACCATATGTGCCAAGAGCCTTTATAGGATGCTTATTGTATGCTTCAGTATAGCAAGCATCACACAAAATCCAAGCTTAAACAAGCAACCTTCAAAATAAATTTTAGCGCAAAAAATTGTTTTCGAAGCTGGAAAGACAAAATCCAACACAATTACCTATGAAAGAACAGTACAGTAATTTGGGGCTACTTAGATCACCTTTCAGCTTTACTTGCCTATAAAAATATTCACTTACTGTTCATTTCTTCTTTGCCCATAGAAAGATAGAAGAGCCTAGTACTTTATGACCAAATAAGTTTGCAAACTTAAGGTGCACCATGTTTTTACATTTGAAAAAAGCCTTCTTAGCTAAAGTAGCCACAGCTTGGGGCAACTTAGACCAACAACTGGAGACTACCAGTTTCTGAAGTAACCATATTAATTGGTACCTTGCACAACTTCCAAGTTTTGAGGAGCAGAAAAAAGAAGAACGAAGACAGTGAACAGAAGTTACACAAATGTTACAATCAACAGTAATTTTTAATTTCATACCATGAGTTGATTCAAGTAAGCAGTAAGTTTGTAGCAGCAACCATCAAATTTTTCAGTTTTTGATTTGATACTGTATAAGTTGATGAAAATCTCATCCAAATAACATGAAAATCATTCATCTCCTGAAAATATGGCGTCCCACAAGGTACTCATTTTGGAAATGTAAAGTCTGGACAATGTTGCTTCTCACCAGCTAGCCTCCCACAAAAGCAGCCAAATTAATCATCTGCCTTCAAAACTGTTTTATTTCATAATTAGGACCTTTAACCTAAAGTACAATATCTAATCTATGGTTTTTGCTACTACCAATACAGTAACATACATTACTCTTTGTCAAGCTTTCTCACCAGTCTAAGTTACCTAGCTGATCCAAGTAGCCCCAAATTACGGGGCTGGCTTTCTTTTGTTTCTATGCACACATGTGCATACTTTTTCATGTAATAATCATTTGCTTGTAACTAAGATTTAATGAAAAGATTCTTGCTAAAATAACAAAACTCACTTACCTTAAGATTATTTAAAAGTTCCAGATTTAATTAACGCTCTACATTTACCAACTTCTCGACTTAACCAAGGTTAACCATTAAAATTAATTAATTTCATTGCATAACCTGGCTTGGCATATCTCTCTGTGGCGCAGGTTGCTTGTATTAGAAAATATTAATTAGTTAATTAGACGTTGAAAATTTCTGATAGCCAAGCTTATGAAGCCCATATTCCATAAGGGGGATGAGATTAGTCAAAAACCTATATTTCTTAACATTAGAATATTCCTTCATTTTCTGCTTTATTGATTTGATAGAAACTTTAAATTAAGCTCTTCATTTGACATAATTTATAAACCTCATTTAAATCAGTAAAGTAAGAATCAGCGTTTAGGTGAATGATATATCTGGACATGTAAGTATTGATGATGATGATGATGATGATGATGATGATGATGATGATGATGATGATGATAA
>WIPJ01000492.1:0-22222 GCA_018155075.1 Cassiopea andromeda
AAAGAGATGTCAATTTTGCGGGAAAGATCTAGCAGAAGGCTACGTTAAGAAGCATGAAATAGTTTGCAAGAAGAAGCATGACGAGAGAGTGGTGGATAGGCAAACCCCTTAGGGGGCTGAAAAGGCCTAGATTCAAGATGATGATGATGATGATGATGGTGATGATGATGGTGGTGATGATGATGATGATGATGATGATGATGATGCTGATGACAAGCTCCTTGTGACACTTACGTTATTAGAGTTGGAGGTTTGTATGTTACACTGGCAATTGTAAGCACCAACTTACCTCTTCTCTTAACTCTATGTGGATGGATTACACCCTTGTTTTCCAACCAAATAACTTCTATATTCATAAGCCTAGAATTCGTAGTCTGTCATGTGTTACAGACAAGTGGTGTACTAGAAATTACGATTAACTTCTCATCTTGTTGTTTTCTAAATATCACTTGCTTTCTGTATCTCATTCTCCTTTTCTGTTTTACTAACTAGGTGCATAGAATCGGTTTCCAATAATGAATGGTTGCCTAAACCACCAGGTTTCCTCAGCCCAACATTTGAAGCCACAAAGCCCCTGAGAGGAATGAATAGTGTTATAAACATTGGTCCACATCAAATGTCTGTCAAAAACAATCTTTGCATATCTAAAATTGTGACAACTATTAATTAACGGCACAACACAATTTAACACTCAAACTGTTGAGGTGCCATTATTAAGCTTTCCAACTGGTTGTGCAGTTGCTTACAAAAAGTTGTTATCAAGGTGTCCATAAGGATTTCAGATTGTCTTTTCAGTTTGCTTTTATTGCTTTTAGTGAAAAAGTGCTTTTCGTTTGATGAGATAGTGTTTCTACTTTCTTTATGTGTATGAGGAGATAATACACAATGCTGTATGTAAACATGTAATCACCAGTAGATAACTGCTGAATGTTTCTTAGCAATTTTCATAACTTTGAGCTGATTGAGCTCACGCAATCTATAAATGATTTCAGAAGTCTTTTTACAATACTACCTTTTAAAATTCATGAAAATGATGCAGAAAATATTGCATTTGGAAGGCTTGTTCGTGGAAATTTGGTGCTCAATAGTATTGTCTTCTGCAGTGTACTTTTGAGCAGCTCAGAGCAAATCTACGTGTCCTTCAAGATTAAACACACTGACTGAGTTGGCATTAATAACGATGAAATTTATACAACATAGGTCTAATATTGCTTTCTGCACTGCAGGCAAGCGCCCCTCATTATTAATGGTAGATGCTGGGCGGGAAGAAATAGAAAGATATTTATAATCCATTAGAAACATGAAACTGTCATCATATCTCAAGGTTTCAGAGCATATTTTCAGAAAGCATCACTTGTTAATTTGTGAACTTTTGGAGATGTGCTGAAAGACATATAGTGAATACAAAGTGAGCAAGGCCCAAAAGGTGTGGTATTTTGAAAATATAGAACAGATTAATTGCTCACAGCACTCTAAATGCTGTTTGCATTGGTATATCTAGTAATTTTGCCATGAAGAAGCCGATTGTGAAAAAATTATTATGATTTCAGAAGATAATACTATTCAAGCACCATATGTTTGCAAGCAGGCGATATAGATTAAACAATCAGTAAAACCTAGTCTATTTTCATAAACTGTCATACACGACATTGAGATAAACTCTTGCAATAAATTATTTAAGCTCCATCAAACTACATATTCAAACATTGCTTGGAAACAATGAGGGGCTTTCACTTAGCCAATATGTGCTTACATTTTCCATTGTCATTTATAAACTATATTTATAATTTATATGCATAAATTAGCTGTATAATATACTTTGATCACAAACATGCCTGATCTTAGAGAAGTACAAGTCAAGAGCAGTAAAAATACTACATTTATTGTAAGTGTAATATTTACATTTATATTTCTCATTTTTCATGAGATAAATTTAATAAGAAAATATCTATTTATTGACTCCTACTGGCATGACAATACATGAGAGGCTGATCCCTACAACATATATCCATAATCAATTTTATGTCAATTTTAGGCTCTCAAGCTTCACAGGTATGCCAAGACCCTAGTTATAAGAAGCATTCCAGAGTGGTATCTACTATCTGAGGTAATGAAAGAAACAGTTGAGTTAGGTTTAAATCACAGAGTCTACTTTGAAAAAACATGTGCAAATCTGATCAAATCTGTATATGTACATCAAAATGGCAGACTGGCTAAATTTTTCGTGCTGGGCAGTGTGCCTGGACCAGCCCTTGAATTCTAGAAAGCGTAAATTGGTGGGCAGAGATATTGAAGAAGGCTGGGAGCCTTTCATATATTCCTTCGTATATACATTGCAAAGTTTTCCATATGTAAAGTTTTTTTTCCTTTTCACGGAGCCGACCATTCGGACATTCACCTGGTCAGGTCGACCCCTTGTACACAATATCTTTGTCCTTATCACTGTCTTTGCAACAGATTCATGCAGCTTGCAACTCTACCTTGCCACCTTATGTAGTATGAGAGGGAAATGTTGAATTGCAAATTTGCATTCAACAAAATATCCACATAAATATATACCCACATAAAAACTTTCTGATTGAACATCTTTTCATTACAAGAAAGCAAAGCTTCAATGCAAGTTACATTTTAGGTCGACTTACCAGCTTGAGCTGTGCGCTTAGAAATTTTTATATAATTTCAAATAGTAAATACAAGCACATTCAATTCTCCAAATTGAGTAACACACGTATGTTATAACACGTATAGTGTATCATCTAAAGTAGCGGCTCCTATCACTAGGTCGTAACCCTTAGTGCGGTTTTCAAGCATTCTTTAAAATCTTGCGGGAGCAAAGATTGGTTTCGGGAGATTTTTGCGACGTTTTATAGGAAGACTTGAAGCCCCAGAAGACAATTTAGTGTTATTGCTTTGACTCCTTATACAACGTTTCTCTCTCCTTAACTTAGGCCTATTCTAAACGTTATATTCAAATAAGCTTTACTTTTTAATTCCGGTTAATTGAAAGGCATATCAAGGAAGATAAATGTCGATCTTACAGTTAAACATTCAAAGCGCTTCTTACATTGGCAAATGCCTGTTCGACAGAGCTCCTCTACACCGTAATACTTTCTTCTCTTGTGCTGGAAACAGAGAAAAATCATGTATGGATACATGTGTATTTAGATGGATTGATATTTATATATTTGGATTTATACGGATGTATATGGTAACTTGGCAATGTCTAAGTGATATTGCAAACTTCGGCGCTAACGCTGGTACGGGCAGCCCCGATGTCTGCCATGTTAGCAATTGCTAGACATAGGAGTGCGGTGAGTCCACCTTTTAACAATCTAATTTGGCTAGTCGGCAAATTTGCAGTAGATGAGTAGTGCTAGCCAACGTTGTATTACTAATAAAATGCGATGAAAGTCTTCTTTGTTGGCAGATTTGGGTTTCTGGAACTTTCTTAGTCGGCAAACTGGGGTTTCCACCCCTCCAAAAACTCTTTTTAGCTACATCCCTGAGCACTCATAAAGTATCTGCTATACGTAGGAGGACTTTCCAAAATTATAAAGAAAAATTCATGGCGAGCCCTAGATTGCAATGGGGCCCATTGAGAATTTAGTGCAAAATATAATGTTTTTAAATCTTAACAATGGTCAGGTGATATGCAATTGGTACTGGTAAAACTTGTTTTTTTGAACCGAAATCAGCTTATAATGCTAATACAATTTAATAAACATGCTGCATAGGGCCATGAAAAATATCCTGGTTGTTACTATTGGGCCACAGAATCTAAACTAGAATCTAGGGTAGGTCACGAATTATTCTGGTAATTTTTTGGAGAGCTTTCCAACCCCATATCCCCGCACTGCGGATACTGCACTGTATAGCATCAAGTTCACAAACAAGGTAAAAAGCTTCGTCTTCTCAGACAAATTAAGCACCGAGAGCACCTTCTACTTAACTAAAACTGGCTTCCGATATCGTTATAAAGCTTCTCCTTGGATGTTGCTTGGTCATAAGATCAAAAAATTGGAGAACAATAACATATTGCGCAATGCGCCTCTCTTTCCAAACCAGTCCTCCTTTCATTAAGTATGGTCAACAAAGATCTATACAGATTAATTGCTTTTGCATGAAAGACAGACGCAAGAAAGTGAATATTATTGAAACAGCTTTTTAAACATAGGACCTTCTTATTATCTGACGGGGGTGGCAGATAACAATTGCTTTTTCCGATAACGTTATGGGGAATGTTTTTGACGAGAGTTAGCACATTGCCTCAGCTTGGTAAAGTCTTAAGGTAGCTGAATGTGTATTGTTTTACCAATTTATATGTCTATCTTATACCCTCTCCGTCTTATATTTTTATACTAATAATAGCTCGAGTCTAATCAGAACGTTTATAGTCATACTGGAATATTCTTATTTTTGGAATAGTCTCATGCAATACGGAATAATGTCGAATTGAAAATACTTAAATCCTGTGAACTCTCTTTGCCTTTTTTCTGATCCTTGTTTCAGCTAGGTCAAAAGCAATAATGCAAAGATTTGTTATAAGGATTTTCCAGATTAGGCAAATTTTGCCGATGGTTCAGTCCCTAAAAGCTCTTTATGGCATCTTGTATCCGAACCCCCCAACTATGCGAATGTAGAAAATCATGAAGTTAGTTCAATAATATTGAAAAGCTGCTTAAATATTTATAAGTCCTGCTGTTCTTGCTCTAGCAAGCACTCCCATGAGTAGCTTGTGCGTTCCTAACGGCTCCGTTCCCTACAGAAGAGAAAAGTTTTAGCTACCTGTACTTCAGAGCTTGGTTGTCATCGACATGTTATGGTATGCATCCTATACATTCATAGGACAGTTAAAGTGGGATTTTCAGTTGGAGCTTTACACCAGGACACTACTGATGTTATTCATTTCATTAACACTCTACACACTAGTTACGAGGATAATTAAGCCACTTATAATCCTCCAAAGTTAATAAACTAGGTAGTTTATATACGTTTTAGCGCATGTCACAACAGGAAATCACTTGAAATTGTGCTTGGAAGAACAAAATTAGCGGTCTTCTCACAACACATGCTGGTTTGACATTATTAATTAGTTCAGACATGATATTAAATGGAAATAATTTAGAGAACATAAGGTCCCATAATATAGGCTAGTATAGTTTTCCATTGATATGACCTACTAAAACTGGTATGGTTTCATAGTTTCACAGTTCGTAGGTCCTTTAATGACTCTGCTGAGCAATTTTGCTAGAACATAATACTTTATTGTTTCGACCTCAGCGGATTAATATTCGAGTAGCGAGTTCTTGATAATGTAGCCTGGATGCTATTACTATCTTTTGATAATACCATGCTCAATTATAGCAATTTAAGACTTTATAATGCCATTTAAATCCTGCTTTTACGCTTTACCAGGTATGCATATAAAGTGATGTCTGGCTCCCAGAAGACAATCTTTCTGGTTCACATAGCAATATCATTGCTACTGGATTGTTCAGCGATACTCTTCAATGTCCTAGTTGCATTCGTACTAAAGAAGCAAAAGAAAACGAGAATTGTAACATTTTGGTTTATATACTGCCTATCAATATCAGATACATTGGTTGGTGTAACTGGTCTCATATATCATGCATTGTGGCTGACAACGAGTTTAACGTCTGGAACGTTGTCGAGGAACTCGTTAACTAGAGTCAATTTTAAAGTGTTGCACTATCTATTTGAGATATCCGGACAACTTATTTTCATAATTGCCGTTGATAGATACATCCACATGAAATACCGTAACAAATACAGCACGATCATGACTCAATCTAAAGCTCGTTTGGTAATGCTATTCAATATTGTTTTTGGTATCTTACTCATAATTCCACTTTATGTAGGATCAGATAGTATAAATGCTACGTACAACTTTGTCGTTACTGTTCTAAGGGGTACATCTGCATTGTTGATATGCATTATGTACTTAAAAACGTACTTCTCAATAAAAAGGCAACTTGCAGCTCTTCAACTTGGTAAAGGAAACGAGACCGCTCTGCACCATGGACAAAGTAAAAGGTGTAAATGTCAGAATACGCCATCACGTGTTCGACATTGCAGTAGCTCAGTTGAAGTGAATTCATGTGCGATTATTGACTCAGAGAAAGCACCAAGTCGTTCCTTCTCATGTGCAGACCTAACTGACAAAAGAGCGAAATCATTTGATTGTACATCAGCAGGTCACTTACCAAGTTTTACAGAGAAGGACACTACCTCTCCAGCGGTAGTTTTAAATGAAGAAAATTGCAAGGTAAAAGAAAGGAGACAGACAAAAACAACCAAAAGCACTAAAGTTGAATTGAACAAGAAGTCGAAAAGAAGAAATGCCTCACCAGAACAGCAATTCCGGAAAGCAGTGCTATTTATATTCCTTACTCTTTTGATGTGTTACATACCATTCTTTATTCATGAGTTCTATTTCTTTGCCAATAAGAGTAGAAATAGTATTATGTCCGTCACATCCTTTACTGGCGTCCTGTTAAATTCTACCCTTAATGCAATTATACTGATTGCTTTCAGCAAAGAAATGCAGAGAGGCATAAAAGCTGTATTTGTAAAAGTATGAGATTCACTGCCTCCTATACACAAAGTGCATGATTTTCTACTACTTATTGTCTCTCAGCCTCGTGACAAATCAGCTTCTTTTGTTCATACTGAGGGAGACTAATTTTGCATTGACTGAGCTCTACTTTATATTGAGCAATGCAGGTGCACTTCTATTAATCAGAGATTCTTGTATACATTTTCCTTTCAATATGATTCTAAAAATGAAAGTACCCACAATGCTTATCAAGCCTACACTGTATGTGAAATTATTGCTATAAATAGGGCATAGAATACTGAAACCTCACCAATAAAAGAATTCTATGAAGAGTACGCTACGTTTAAAAATTGAAGTTGGTGCTACGGGAAGCATCCATAAGCACGCACAAAGATTTTGATCACGTTAGAGTTGCTCACCAGTAAGCAGGATCATGTTAGTATGCCTACCTGATAGCATCAAGCTAGCTGGCCGCATCGCCATCAACGTGTACGAGATTGGTTCACTTGAGCACTTCATGCTGGACTGTCGTTTGGTGCAGAATGACATCATCAGCTGTATTAACACAAAAGTGACTTTCTTTATTGGAGAGTAATTGAAACGTAATTATTAAAAGAGCAATTGTTTACACTTGTAGAAAATAATAGCTGAGTTCCTGAAATATTATTCATTGTACTTTATTATTGCAAATTACAAATATATAGTAGTTTCAATTTCTCCTTCTGTAGTAAAGATATTAAAGACACTTAAATAATCGGATCTTGTAATTTGCAATGCACCAATGGTCACCTGTAGCCACCAGTGTCAATACTCGTGATGAAGCACAGAGCTTAAAAGTCTCAAATTAAAGTGATGCTTATAAGGAATGTATATATACAAAGTGTCCAACATCATGGAATGGGTAATTAATGGAATTGGATTATACAAAATGCCTTACAAAAGACTGTAGCGATTTTGGGACTGTATATTCTGTTTGTTTACAGGTTATTGCTGTTTTAGCAAAGTTGCTCTCATTTCTTGTCACTCTCATTTGACATTCAGTACCACACTTTGAGCACCAGGCTGCAGTGCCAATGCTTCTTATCTCATATTTGAAAGTAGAATAATATTGTAAAAGAATCTCCTATGAGAAGCGTGAGAATTGTTACTTCTATGCAGGGGTGATTTCAAATATTTTTAACAAGGGAGGCTCTAGGTGCAATGTCAGAAAGTGGGTGTGGCCCACTTGCAGCCGCATCCATATTTTTGAAGATGGAGACATGAAAATTTAGTCCAATTGTGATTTAATATAGCCAACATCTACAAAGATCTCAATAGCCATATAGTAGTGTGGAAATTCATCATAGCAATACCACACAATATATTGAAAGCAAGGTCGATGTGCTTTGAAAGCAAGATTGATACAAAACTTTGGGGGGCTGATCCCCCTAAAATGAAGAAAAGTTCTAGCAAGGGGGCTCAGCTCCCTTATGCCCCTCTACAAATCACCATTGCTTCCATGTATACCAATAACTTTGGCCCATTTTGATAACGTTGTAATTAGCTTCTTTCTCATGGAATGATCTAGGATATCTGAAAAGCTCAAATCCTAATTAACAATTATTTATTTTCCTTAATTAATAATCAAATATTTGCTTGCAGAAACTTGTTACTGCTTGTAACTTTGAGAAAATATTATAGACAATTGTTGCATTGATTATTATTTTGTGTTTTCATACAATTCCTCCTCTAAAATAAGTAATATTCAATTTTGCTAGTTATATTTAGTCAGGCCCTGTTAATTCAAAATCCATGTTGCTTATCCTACCTTAATCATTACCAATTCAAATTTTATTCTACTTTATTAACAATACAAGAATCTCACTTACAATCAATCGGACATAAAGGAATGAGAGCCTTTAATTACATACAGGTGATCAGAACTAACTACAATGATATGATCGATGAATGAATCATTTCTATACTTACTTTAGTCCGCCTTAGTGCCTTCCTCATCAAAGAGTTTTACTTCTACACTGTTTTATAAACTGGACAATAAATTGTTGAATACGTCGCTTTCTACAACATCTTTTTGGAAACTCAATTAACTATGCTCCCATCTACTCACTCCCCAAATCGTAAGGCATTGTAAACGCAAAATCAAATTAAAATAAAGCCGTGCTACATTCCTACATGAAACTGCATTTCCATTGCATACTATCAACCAGGTGGCATGCGTGCAACTATTTTCAATTGCACATGACCTAAAACGCGTTTGAGAAGTTCCGCTTCAATCTTTCTAAATCCTGCAATTGCACTTTCAATGAAAACAGGCAAGAGCGGTATAAATATATATGTTATATGTTCCCATCTCCTCTGAAACAGGAACTAACTCAATGTAATTTTCTATAAGTCAAAGAAGGAAATTTGGGAAATAAATGTAGTTTTAAAAGAGTTGTGGTTGCAGACAGGTGTAACTGGTAAAGATCTTGTTAGTAGCATCTGCTCCACTTTCGGAACCTTTGAAAAGTACTACTATGAATGTTATGCTATAATCAAGTATAAAAGTGGGACATGTCAAATTTGCAGTATATATCAAAATCCATTTTAAAGCACCAGTCTGGTACAGAGAGTTCTCAAGCCTTCACAGGTATACTTTGAAACATGCATTATAGGCATATCTCACATCGATTATGAAAAAATGATGTATTCATGAATGAACTAGATGCTTTCTATAAACATTACCATTAACATGGAGCTTCTAGCTATATATGTACATCATATTAAAGAACGCAAGGACAATTTAAACAATGATTTCCGTATGCTCTTCTTAGATGGAGCAAGTACTGCAGGAAAACACTCTCTGCAAATTAGAATAAGCTGCTGACTTCAATTGCACCATTATGAAATAGAGATCTTATGAGAGTGTTATTTTATAATTGAAGGTATTTAATTGAGGATATGGCTAGATGGACCTGAGAAATCTTCTTGACCACTTCTCTATGACGTGGAAGATACCGCATAGTTGAACAATGTTTCTTCAGTGTGTTTATAGCATTTTCGGTCACTTTCGAGCGGGCTGTTTGACTGCAACACAGTTCAAATGGCTCCATATGCAACATAAAAAGTAATTGCTTGTAGACGCCAGTGATCGTAAATGTTGTTCTAAAGTGATTGCGTTCAAAAGCAGTAATTGGGAGTAGACACCAGGCCAATTACCTATACCCACTACTACCTATAGCTTGTCGCAAGTTGCAATCATTGAAATTGTCTCAACAAGCATAGTTTCATTATAACACAGTTTAACGCTCGCTTTATGACTATGCTCATTATTTTCCTACTGATAGTAAATATGTTTTCATTCCTTATCATCTTTGAGTATAATTGTAATCCAGCACCATTATTTGTCACTTTAAATAAGGTACTACTTTTTTCCCGCGCTGTCGATACATTGCTACGTAACTCCTGTGTCTCACCACCCAGTACACACTTGGACTTGTAACCCTATTGTTATGACTTTTCGTCAAATGAATGGGATCTTGAAGCGCGTTCCTCTCTACCCCAAAAGCCCCCCACCACTAACAAGTTTAACTTACCAAAAGAACATTCCAATTTAATTTCATTAGATTAACAAGCTTTCTATCTTTTTTCATTGTAACTTGTGAGTCGACATTTAATAGCATGCATACGCTGGTGCTTTTTCGTTCAAATTAAATCTTGCATGTTTTCACTCATGCACTAAATTCTGTCAATCATAACTCAATCATGGGAGAAAAGTGGAAGTGCCATGAAAACCTATCCATGATTAGCAGATGGCATAGATCGTTCAAGGAACTGCTATCACATAGTACTCATGTAGACCATCCGTGACGAATACACGTTATTTTTATACAAAACTTGAGGCTGACGTTTGGCTAAAATTAAAAAGCATTTAGAAAGCGCAGGCAGGCTGTGTTTCCAATAATAACCCTAAAGCCGTGCTTTTAGTTGTAGATGTTTGATCAAACTAGAAAAAAATATAATTAACATCCATTACATGTCTCACAATATCCGAAACTCCTTTTTTCTTGCATCACAGTTGCCTAATCTGGATTGCTATTGCCATTTTAATTCTTATAGATTCAAAAAAAACATTTGCGGTCGGATTTGAAGAAATATTTAGAAACATTCATGTTGAAGCGGAGATCTTGTTGCTTATGAAATCATTTATCACAAATTGCTTTAGCTCCAATAGTATTGTTACTTCATAGTTTATAAAGATCTGCCTCAACTGTCCCAAGTAATACATTTGCATTCACAAGTTGGCTCCAATGTAGTACAGTATAATCTGGTTATAACATACTTTAAAGAGCCGGTATGTTATGTCCAAAGTACGTTATGACCGTAGAAAACAGATATCGACAAGATTTCTATACTATACTACCATGTATCAAGTTTCATATACTTTTAAGCGCTTTTGCCAAATTTTGAGCCTGAAAATACGAGAAATAGAGAGAAAACACGTTTCTTGTGTGCAAATTTGGAAGATTTAAGAAGTTAAGACATTTCTAAAATAGTGCATATTTGATTAGAAATTTTATACTTCGCAACTTTACACTTAAAAAGTTTGCTTAACAGGTAATGTCTGTGGGTTCTTTGTTCTATAGAATGATGTCTGGATCCAAGTGGACACTCTTTCTGATCCACATAGCAATATCATTGCTACTGGATTGTTCAGCGATACTCTTCAATGGATTAGTTGCATTTGTACTAAAGAAGCACAAGAAAACGAGAATTGTAACATTTTGGTTCATATACTGCCTATCAATATCAGATACATTGGTTGGTGTAACTGGTCTCATATATCATGTATTGTGGCTGACAACGAGTTTAACGTCCGGAACGTTGTCAAGGAGCTCGTTAACCAGAGTCATTTTTAAAGTGTTGCACTATCTATTTCAGACATCCGGACAACTAATTTTCATTATTGCCGTTGATAGATACATCCACATGAAATACAGTAACAAATACAGCACGATAATGACTCAATCTAAAGCTCTTTTGATAATGCTATTCAATATAGCTTTTGGTATCTTACTCATAATTCCACTTTATGTAGGATCAGATAGTATAAATGCTACGTACAACTTTGTCGTTACTGTTCTAAGGGGTACATCTGCATTGTTGATATGCATTATGTACTTAAAAACGTACTTCTCAATAAAAAGGCAACTTGCGGCTCTTCAACTTGGTAGTGGAAACGAGACTTCGCTGCACCATGAACAAAGTAAAAGGTTTAAAAGTCAGAATACACCATCACGTGTTCGACATTGTAGTAGCTCAGTTGAAGTGAATTCATGTGCGATTGTTGACTCAGAGAAAGCACCAAGTCGTTCCTTATCATGTGCAGACCTAACTGACAAAAGAGCGAAATCATTTGATTGTAGATCAGCAGATCACTTACCAAGTATTCTAGAGAAGGACACTACCTCTTCAGCAGTAGTCTTAAATGAAGAAAACTACAAGACACAAGAAAGGAGACAGACAAAAATAGCCAATAGCTCTAAAATTGAATTGAACCAGAAGTCCAAAAGGAGAAGGGCCTCACCAGAACAGCAATTCCGGAAAGCAGTGCTAACTATATTCCTTACTCTTTTGATGTGTTGCATACCATTCTTTATTCATGAGTTCTATTTCTTTGCAAATAAGAGAAGAAATAGTATTATGTCCGTCACATCCTTTACTGGTGTCCTGTTAAATTCTACCCTTAATGCAATTATACTGATTGCTTTCAGCAAAGAAATGCAGAGAGGCATAAAAGCTGTATTTGTAAAGGTATGAGATTCACTGCAACCTATACACAATATACATGATTTTCTACTTATTGTCTCTCAGCCTCGTGAAAAGCAACGTGTTTTGCTCATACTGAGGGAGACTAATTTTGCATTGACTCAGCTCTACTCCATATGAAACAAAGCAAAGGCATTTGTATTAATCAGAGCTTCTGGTAGACATTTTCCTTTCAATATGATTCTAAAAATGAAAGTACCCACAATCCTTATCAAGCCTACACTGCATGTGAGATTATTGCTAGAAAAGAGCACAGAATACTGTAACTTCACCAATAAAAAAATTCTATGAAGAGTACGCTACGTTTGAAAATTGAAATTGGTGCTACGGGAAGCACCCATAAGCACGCACAAAGATTTTGATCACGTTAGAGTTGCTCACCAGTAAGCAGGATCATGTTAGTATGACTACCTGATAGCACCAAGCTAGCTGGCCGCATCGCCATCAACGTGTACCAAAATGGCTCAATTGAGCACTTCATACTGGACTGTCGTTTCTTCCAGAATGACATCATCAACTGTATTAACACAAAAGTGACTTTCTATATTGGAGAGTAATTGAAACCTAATTATTAAAGGAGCAATTGTATCCACTTGTAGAAAGTAATAGCTGATTTCCTGAAATATTATTCATTGTACTTTATACTTGCAAATTACAAATATATAGCAGTTTCAATTTCTCCTTCTGTAGTAAAGATGTTAAAGACACTTATATAATCCAATATTGTAATTTGCAATGCACCAAAGATCTCCTGTAGCCACCAGTGTCAATACTCGTGATGAAGCACAGAACTTAAAAAGTCTCAAATTACAGTGATGCTTATAAGGAATGTATGTATGCAAAGTGTCCAACACCATGGAATGGGTAAGTCATGGAATTGGCTTATACAAAATGTCTAACAAAAGACTGCATATTTCGTTTGTTTACAAGTTATTGATATTTTAGCAAAGTTGCTCTCAATTCTTGTCACTCTCATTTGACATTCAGTACCACACTTTGAGCACAAGGCTGCAATGCCACTGCTCCTTGTCTAATATTTGAAAGTAGAATGATATTGTAAAAAAGACTCCTATGAGAAATGTGAGAAATGTTACTTCTATGTATAGCAATAACTTTTGACCATTGTGATAAAGTTGCATTTGGCTTCATTCTCATGGAATGATCAAGGATATCTGAATTGCTCAAATCATAATCAGCAATCATTTTTCACCTTAATCAATAATCAAATATTTGCACATAGAAGCGTGTTACTGCTTGTAACTTTGAGAAAATATTATAGACAAGTGTTGCATTGATAATCATTCTGGGTCTTCATATATTTCCTCCTTCATAATTCGTAACATCCAATTTTGCTAGTTATATTTAGTCATGTCATGTTAATTCAAAACGCCATGTTGCTTATCCTACCTTAATCATTACCAATTCATATTCTATTGCTTTTTATTAACAATGCAAGAATCTCACTTGCAATCAACTGGATATATAAGAATAAGAGCTTTTAATTACATACAGGTGATCGATGAAGTGAATCATTTCCATGTTTACTTTAGTCCGCCTTAGTGTCTTCCTCATCAAAGAGGTTTACTTCTACACTGTTTTATAAACTGGACAATAAATTGTTGAATACGTCGCTTTCTACAACATTTTTTTGCAAACTCAATTAATTATGCTCCCTTCTACTCACTCCCCAAAATTGTAAGGCATTGTAAACTGAAAATTAAATTAAAATAAAGCCGTGCTACATTCCTACATGAAACTGCATTTCCATTGCATACTATCAACCAGGTGGCATGCGTGCAACTATTTTCAATTGCACATGACCTAAAACGCGTTTGAGAAGTTCCGCTTCAATCTTTCTAAATCCTACAATTGCATGTTTAACGAAAACAGGCAAGAGCGGTATAAATATATATGTTAAATGTTCCCTCCTCTTCTGAAAAAGGAACTAACTCAATGTAATTTTCTATAAGTCAAAGCAGGAATTTTCAGAAATACATGTAATGTTAAGAGCATTGTGGTTGCAGACAGGTGTAACCGGTATATTACTTTCTAGTAGCATCTGTTCCACTTTCGGAACCATTGAAAAGTACTACTATGAATACTATTCTATAATCAAATATAAAAGGGATGGCATATCAAATTGGCAGTAAATATTCAAATCTAATTCATAGCACCACTCTGGTACAGAGAGTTCTCAAGCCTTCACAGGTATACTTTGAAACATGCATTATAGGCATATCAAAAAGCGATTAGGGCTATCTTTGTTATTAAAGAAATGAGGCATTCATGTATTGATCTACATGCCTTCTATAAAAACTACCATTAACGTGGAGCTTCTAGCTATATATGTACATCATATTAAAGAACGCAAGGACAATTTAAACAATGAATTCTGAATGCTCTTCTTAGATGGAGCAAGTACTGCAGGAAAACACTCTGCAAATTAGAATAAGCTGTTGACTCAATTGTACCATTATGCAAAAGAGATCTTATGAGAGTGTTATTTTATAATTGAAGGTATTTAATTGAGGATATGGCTAGATGGACCTGAGAAATCTTCTTGGCCACTTCTCTATGACGTGGAAGATACCGCATAGTTGAACAATGTTTCTTCAGTGTGTTTATAGCATTTTCGGTCACTTTCGAACGGACTGTTTGACTGCAACACAGTTCGAATGGCTCCATATGCAACTTAAGCATTAATTGGGAGTAGACACCAGTGATCGAAAATTTTGTTCTACAATGATTGCGTTGAAAAACACTTTGTTGTGAGCATAGAAATCCTAGGACTAGAATGAGTGCTCTGCTGTTCTAAGCTCTATGGATTGATACATGCATGCAAGTAGCAATTTGGCTGTCAACGACTGGCGAAAAGATTGTTGTTGCGATTGTTGACCGACTTTGTAAAGGAGATTTTATACAAACTAGTTAGCAGATATTGATTTTCATACCAGCTGCAGGCGATTCCTGTAATGAAGAATTGGAAGAATAACATTAAATCGGCGAAACGTGCGCCATTTACATCGATAAGTTGGCTTAGGCTGTGTTGTTCTGCTACTTTTCTAGCTTGATGGTACAACATGACAGTAAACAAAGTAAACAGTTGTTCTAAAAACAATGAACATTCAAGAAAATTGCTTTTGAGAAGACTAGATATCCATGGCCTCAATCACCCTTAGAGTTTTTAGCGTTCCATTACCATATTCTATAAAATAAAACTCTGGAGTACCGAATAATCAGGGGGGTTTGAAAATTTCTTGCAAATTAATAATCAAAAGGGTTGGAATAAATTGAAGGGTTTCAAAAATAAAAACCATGTATATTTCGATTAGCTATGTTTACACTTTCTTTGAAATACTACGAAGGACTCTGGAGAAGAGAATAGTAAATGATGTGGATTTAACTTAATATACCTCAGAACACCAATACCTTGCAAGAAATCCTTGAAAGTTATAATTTTGGGTTGCTATAAGCATGAGGGGCTTAAAATTTTGAAAACTAACAATCACGGGTGATGATTGTTAGATACTCAAAGGTAAATAAAGGCAGGAAGTAAGCGCAGTAGACACAATGACCATGCAAGTAAAATGGGATAATAAAGTAGTGCCAGTTTTTCATGAAAAATAAGGGGGAAGCGGTGCTGAATTTTCAAGAATATTTTAGAGGCAGTCGAGTATTTGCCGCATACACGTTTTTTTCTAAGAAAAAAAGCTGATAATTGAGACTCAGCCATAGAAGTTATCTTATTCTTAAAAATGTGTATTTATACTCTAGTCTATGGCACCTAGAGAAAACTTCGCCCCCTTGCCACCCGAATAACTCTTCATGTAATAAACACAGCGATGATGCAAATAGAATGGGAAATCAAACACAGGTAACTGTGTTCAACACTAGTAGGGAGGCATTATCCCAAGCCCGTAGCCAGAGCAGTGTTTCAGGGGTGGCAAAATTATACTGGAAGAATTACGTGGTACAACATCTGAGAGCTTATTCATACTTAATGCTATCACAAGCAAATGCATAATGTGTGTGCCAAAAAAAGTTGAACTTTCTAGTATGTCAGAAAGACCACGGTTGAGTGAACCAACATTTCAGAAGATCCCTCCTTATCTACAATTAAGTCATTCCAAAACAGACGTCAACGTGCCCTCCTAATCTATTTCAGTTTTCTGCACATTGCACTGCTATCACTAGCAAATCATTCCTCATTCTCTTCTTATCATCTACATATACAATCACAATCCAGCATCATTATTTGTTACCTTGAATCAGGTGCCACTGCTACTTCCTGTACTGTTGATGCATGGCTACTCAATTCCCTTTCTCACTACCAAGTACTATTTTGAACTCGTAAGCCTATCTTTGTATTAGGTTCTTCCGAAGGATGGGATCTTGAAGCAGGACCTGCTTCATTCCGCTCCCCTTCCTCCCCCCTCCCCTACCCAGTAGTAGCAAGCATGGTGTAGCAAAACAATATTCCAAGCTTACTTCATTAGATCAACAAATAGGTTTAAAATTAGTGATGCACACTTCCGTTAAGCTGACATGCTTATTCTATTTTGCATTAATTATCCCAGGTATTGTTTTCGCAAAAATATATTACTGGGCTTAATATACGCATTTCTACCACACCAGCATACTAATGCTATTACTATTTGGTGCATCAGCAGTTTCCTTGCATTGCTTAGTTTCATGCGTATTAAAGAAACACAAGAAAACAATCATTGTGGAATTTTGGTTCATTTACTGTCTATCAATATCCGATATTAAGATTGGTGTGACATGACTCTTGTGCCACATGTTATTGCTTAAAAATTGAGCTTGAATTCCGGAACGTCTGTATTAGATTCATTATTGTTGTTTCATTATAGGGTACTAGAATTCTCTTTGCAACGTCCGGATTCCTCATTTTCATCATTGCCATTGACAGATGCATCCATGTGAAGTACCGTAATAAGTACAGAATGATATTTACTCGCTTCGATTGCTTACGCTATTGAATACTTTTTTGGCATCTTACTTAGGTAGGTCACTCCTCGAAAATGCACAATACAAAAAGTTCAGTCCAAAGTTGTTCAAAATTGCCAAATAGATGCAATTTTATGTGCTGAGTCCAAATATGATGCTAAAATTGTGATACGGATGTTGGTTTCCATGACATCCAGATATTTCCCGGGGTGATTGCAGAGTGCCCCCTTTTTATAACATTGTAACCATACTACATATCAAATAGATCCTTGACGTGTTTCTGAGTACGAAAGTGGGTTAAATTCAAATATTAGACATTAGAAAATTTCTATACAGCATACCAATAAATACCAACACTTCTTCTCCAACATCTATTTTTTGCAAGCCTTGATGCCTAATACGCCTTCTTTTATGAAAAATTATTGCCCTTGTCCATTTAGGAGTCCATCATAAGCTTCAAAATAGTATATAGATTTAAGTGGTTCTGTCAAAGAAGAAGAAATGGGGCACTCCATAAATGCAATTACATCAGTGAAAATCAAAACCTGAAGAAATAAACTTTAAACTTTGTGGATAAAAAAGCATATAAAAACGTGTTCAAAATTGAGCTTTCATGTGTTCTGCATAATGTCAGAGGTAGATGTTGTACTTTTAAGCTATTTTTAGGCATTGAGGAGGAGTTTCAACAAATTACATCATCGGGCGACCTTGGTGAATCTAAAGACTTTTCATCTCTAGTTAACTTCTCTTCCAATGATTTTGCTATATTACCCCCAAAAAATTTCCCATAATGCTGCAAGTTTCCTAACATGGTACCCAAGTTTACTACCTTTATGGTAGAGTAAGTCATACATAAATTTGGCTTCTAAATACTGGACCAATACACGAAAGGACCGTAGCGACGTCAATCACAACACACTGAAAATGACCTGTAGGCAGATGTAGTGCGTAAACAGCTCGATAGTGTGCAATGATCATGTCTCATAGAATCGGATAATACAAACAAATGTTTTACCAAAAGTTGGAAACTCCTTGTAGCATGTTTTTGATGTTTTATCACACTATTGCTATTGTAGCAAAGCGCTTCCGATTCTTGGTCATTTTCATTTCACATTCAATAGCAAACCTAAAGTAAAGACTTGAAACGCCAGAGATCCTTTTTCTACATTATCTCTAACTTTGTGCTACAAAAAGAGAATCTCATGAAATGAGACCACAGAGAGATGCAGATTGGATGCACAATCTCTGTCAACAAAAGTCTTGGAACATTTCCACTTTTTCTGTTGCTAAATGAGTTGGGCCCCATCCCTCAAAAGCAATGCTGAATCTTACTGGACTAGCTGGCACATTAAAGACCGCTATGTTCTAAGTGTGGAGGGGATTTCAATCGGCCACACTAGCATGATAGCAAATCTCTTCCAAAAAGTCTTATTTCGGCCAACAATAATACAAATGTTGTAGCGCGCCTCTGACTGCCTCTCAAAGATACACATTGCAGATAAGATATTATATACCTATTAGCAATAAAATTACAACAAATGACTAGAAAAATCTACATTTTTAAGCCTTCAGGAATCAAAGCTATTCACTACTGTAGGCCGAATGTATAAAAATTCAGTGAGTATGTGTAGGGGTGATAGCTTAAACCTTCAAACTGACATGAGTTTTCTTCTCGCCACAAATTCAGTTTTTAGCGGAAACTTAGTATGAGAGGCTATACTTTTCAAGTCTGGATCTGAAAATTAGGTAAAAGCAATAGGAGAAAGGTAAAGGGAATATTTTGCGCTTACCTCATCATACGTCCTATGGTACACCATATAGAAAAGTACACCAGTGAGAAACTATTTGATGAAAGTGACATGACATTTTAAAATTCTACTGAAACATGAATTGCATGGTTGGTTAGAGGAGGATTTGATTGCTATAGAACGATTTCAGAAAGAAAGTAACTTAGCTTTGAATTGCTAGAAAATTGAAAAGTTTTCCAAATTCACGATGTTTTTCTTGCACGTTGACAGCAATATCATTGCGCCATGCATTTATGAAACACTACGTTCTAGTATAGAAAGAGCATCTATAGTATCAGATATCAAGCATTGATTAATTGGCGTTCCAAGAGCTTTTGGCAGAGGCTGTATGTCGAAGAATTTAGTCCTGTTGTGATTAAGCTGCATTTGGTTTTTTATCATTAGATGATAAAGCTATCTTAATATATCACGTCTTAATTAATAGCCAATATAAACCTTAACCAATGACTAACTTTTTATTATGTGTCATTAATACCGCATCAAAGATCAAGATCGACACATAAAACCCTGCCATTACTTATAGCTAAGAGAAAATGTTGTAGATTTTACTTAGTGATTAACGTAATATTATTTTATGTAATCCATTTTAAAAATAAATTTACTGAGAAACGCTGTGTTCACAATATTCTAGCAATCATATAATGTACACAAGGGTTATCCAGAGCAATGACGACCATGCTGCCTACTGTGGTCGGTACTGCGCAAAATTGATATAGAGTTGTATTTTTGAATCGATATCTGGACATAAAAAAGTAACCTTTTATCCATGACCTAAGACATAAAGCAGCCCTCCACTTATAGCCTAGGTTTGAAAATCGCCCTTCTTGAAAAGGTTGAACAGTCCGAATGTAAACCATTGCCTAAAGGCATTGTCTAGCAAATTTTCTTATATCTATGCAACTCATCACATTTGAATCAATATCTATTTAGCTTCATTACTTTTTTAACAATGCAACAATTCCATTTGCAACCAAAAGAAAATTCAAAGAGTAAGAACTTTTAAATGCATATAGGTAACTAACTGAAATTCATTTAATCTTGGAAATAGATCTTCCTTCTATTCACTTGAGCCTGCTTTGGTTTTTCTTTAGAAAAGTGCTCTACCAATACAATGCTTTGCAAACTACGCAATACATTATTGAAAACGTTGATTTCTACAAATTTTTACAAATTTTTGGAAATTCCATTTCTTTCTTTAAGTTCCCATCCATTCACTTTGCAAAAGAATAAGCCTTTGCATTAATAAGGCTTGATTTTAAAATTGGATTAGATTAAAGCTCTCTTATGCTACTGACATATAAGCACGTTTCCATTGAATGTTATCATCTAGGTGGCATTCGAAAAACTATATTCTATTGCGCATGAACCAAAAGGACACTCGAAAGGTCCAATTCAATCTGTTAAAATCCAACACTCCGGATATAAATGATAACTGATCATGAAAGCTGCTGTCCGCTTGCATTAGCTAACACTTGGATAGATATTGTAAAGTGGATGACTGAAAGCTGGTTAGTCATTGTTGTAATGGAATAGCCACGTAGGGTAGTCCACAAAGATGTATGCATCCGGATATCATAACTTTTCTTTCCTACATTGTTCATTCCTTATTACCTAGCTACTTTATTCGGCGAGGTTACTTGATATCCCAGTCATTGAACTTGAGTCTCTCTCTCTAAGGACTCGGTAATCATATGGGTTCGGTTCGGCTAAATATCTGTATGGGCTATGTTAACCGGGCTATCCCCTTTTGCCGAGATCTTAGCTTTGCAGTCAAATGCTGTTAAGAAGCAATTTACTATCATATGACAAATGGGCTAGCCCGGCAAACTGGGATCTCGCTTTCTTCAGCCGAGAATCCGTCTAAGCGATCTGTGATTTTCTTAAATGATAGTTCCAGCCCGGTTTGCTTGGGCATATTTCATGCTGTTTTCATTCATTTTTCTGTCATTTGCAAAATCTTGTGATATCACGTGACCAATGGCCTGAAACAATGCATGCTACAACATTAAAATGATAGTGAGCTGATTCTGGTCCTGTTAACCGAGCTCATGTGGTAAGATCGTAATTAATCAAACAGCGGTTAATCAAACAGATAAAAAACTCTTTTTTTCTGACAAAAGGCTGTAATGACAATAGTGACTAACATACGGAAGATTTAATCATGACTGATAATACACGTCCTAATTAATTCCTACCATACGAATTCATTGACGCGACGTTTGTTTGTGCATGGGGCTAATAGAATCAAATTTCATTTCATTTAATATATCTGAATTATATTCGTATGTCTCTAAAGTTCCTATTAACTAACTTTACCCTTAGCACACCTCAATCTTTCTCAAGCGTTGAGCATCCAGATATACAATAACAAATGCTACGTCCTAAAACAAGACATAGGTACTTTCTCAAGCTACTTAGTATCTGGCTTAATGGTCGGACAATAGCTAAGTCCATGTACACTAATCAGGACCATGCGCGTAAGTCTGGGCATCAAAATAGAAGTATAGCAATATGCAGCAGAGTCTCGATACGAAGAAATTCGAAGGGAAATGGAAAATAATTTGGTGTATCGAGAGCTCATTTTAAATCGAAAATTGAAGAACATCGGGCGGTTCTACTACTTTACTAATCACTGTCTAACGGTAGTTTACCTATGTATAATTTGTTCAATTTGCAAACCAAAAACACATGCAATGTACTATTCGTACCTTTTGCTAAAATAGGACCTTTCAAATTTGGTTTCGATGAACTTATTAAAAACCTTGAATTTTGCGGAAGATAAGGCAGCGTTTCAACCGGACCAGTTCCAATTAGAACCGAGAAATTCATGGTGAGGACAGGCCTCGCGTTTCTACGGAACTGTTTGTAACGGTTCCATTTGGGACTGCAAATCGGTTCCATTTGGGACTGCAAATCGGTTCCAAATGAGTTTACTTTCGAATTCGCTCCCAATCGGAAACGTGCTCGTGGAAACGGATGGTAACGTTCGAAATGGTCCTCGATAGGAAGCGCACTTCTACTCTTTTATTCTCTTCTTGCACACCTGTTTGGCAGATATCTC
>WIPJ01000493.1:21960-47953 GCA_018155075.1 Cassiopea andromeda
ATATACATACATATATGTATATATACTATATTTTATCGAAGTTCGGAAAAGTCTGGATGTTTATTATCTGATTCGACCTTCCGAAAACTTCTAACTTATGCCGTCATTCCATTTTGAAAGAGAGAACTAACCAAATACCATTTTCTGAAAGCCAAACAAAAAATTTCGGACAATAGTGCTATGTAAGAACATTATGCTTACTTACAGGTGTTGCATGTAAAGTATTATTTAATATCCGTTCCATTTTCAGAACTACTGAAAGGCAATATTGTAAATGATATCCTATAATCAATTATTCAAGGATCAGCATTTCAAATTGACAACATACCCAGGAACATTTCAAAGCAACCCTGTCGTACAGAAAGCTCTCAAATCTTTAAAGGTATGCTATGAGACACATATTAGATATATACAGTCATTTCATTATGACTAACCTTATTGCTAAGGGAAATTGTGTTTTTATCTTTAATCATGAAACTTATCATAAAATGGACATGAGACAAAGGGATTGTATCTCTATAACAGATACGAAGCTTGCTTTGCTTATCGGGAGGAGCAATTGTAAAAAAGAAAATTTTCTCTGAGGAAGGGGCGAGAAGCACTCAATTAGAGAAGATTTGGGTACAGGACTGATTAGTGAAGCATATTTAAGGAGGGGCCTCCTCCCTCATTTGCTTTTCTCAGCTTCGTGACTGCCCTATATGCGTATGCCTAAGTTCGAATCAACAGTTAGTTATTGAGTACATGGAAGCTAAGACAGTACAATGTCGCGATATGTACCCTATTAAAGTTGTTTAAAGTATGACATGAGAATGAGATAATGGGATCCATTTATCAGGCAGCCCTTCTCAGTAGGAGCAAGCATTGCAACAAAATATTTTGTAGCTTAGATCACGTAGCTGGTATCCATTATACCTTTAAGTCAAAGAGACTATTATTGTATCATTGAAGTTATTTTATCAAGGATAAGACTGAATGGAATTGATAAATCTGTCTTTTCTCCTTCTGCATCAAACTGCGTTGAAAGCACTTGCGAGCTGGTAAATAGTGTAAACAGATTGACTCATAAGTTTTTGAGCAGAGACAAGGAAATTATCATTATACAAATCTTTCATACAGACTGCTGAATAACTCCAGGTGCACCTTGAGCAAGTTACTCGGAAGTCGTGGAATAACTTAAAAGAATAATCTTTGCAAGAATAATCTTTGCATTATTGCTATGCTTCAACAAATATGGCTTCAAATTAACAGAGATCAGAGCTCGCCTACGAATCATATTCATAGTTAACCAATTTTCAAGTCACTTTTAATTTGGTGCTGTTGCTTCTTTTCCCACTATAGATGAATCACTCCTGCTTTCAAATATCTTGTGCTATGTGCCTAAGAGGAAGCTTTCTGCAGCAGAAGAATATCTGAAGTTTAGTTCATTGCACATTTTTTTTATAAGAAACCAAGCTCAAGGCCTAGAACTAAAGATTTCTTAATTTTTGGCCACCTTTTAATTCTAAGAGTTTCTTTAAAATGTTTTCATAAACGAACTAAGCTGCAGTGAATACGAAAACAATACGTTAGTTTATCAAACAAATTGTATAATAACAAATAGAATGCGTCAACTTCAGTTAAACGTTAAAACAATAGCATGTTTACATTGTTTCGGTTCAGCTTTATGTTGAACATGGCAACGCTGTTAATGCAGGTGTGATTTCTATAGGGCTCTGGGGCTGGAGCTCCTTGATTAAATTGTCTTTCATTTTAAGGAGACTCAGTCCCCCAACAAATGTAATATTGCTCTTGCTTTTCAAAGCTTACTTACCATGTTTCCAAAGTCTTTTAAGTCGTATTGCTAAGATGGATTTTGTACTGCTACATGGCTATTGAGATCCCTTAATTGTTGGTTGTATTATATCTTCATAGCTGCATCTTTGAAAATATGGGTATGCTTGAGTGTAACTAGAGCCACTCTTGTATAATATACCTGTATCCAGAGCCCCACTGTTCAAATGCGCTATTTGTCTAAAGTTTCTTAGCTCCTTTGTTATAGTTCTAAGGGCCTATTTATATGAAGTGAGGTAGCCCAAGTATGGTGGTTTTTATTCTTACTTTATATGGAGATATTGCATCTCACTCTACCTGGCCAGCCTCTTGCACGTCAAGTGATAATTAAGTGGTGCGATGCTAGTTATTTGATTCTTCATTATCAGGCTGTACAGGGGGAGGATTTGTAGCCCAAATAGCCGGGCTAGCCCACTTACGTGATTTTATTTTATCCCACTTGAGACGGGTTTCACTAACGCTCAACAGATCTCACCTTGCCGGGCTCATATAACAACATGTAGGATAATGAATGGATTCTATTGTGAAGACAGATCTCAGTTCATATAAATAGGCTCTAAAAACCTCTTTAAAGTGCCTAGCACTGCGTTGTGTATAAACTGGTTTCATGTTTAGGAGAAAATGTAGGTCAGTTACCTTGTTTCATTGCCAGGTGCCTTACACATCAGAATTTAGTACATATGAAAAAATCATTTTCATCGCATTGGCTTGTCTTATGAACTGAGCAAGCACACTCAGGTGAGATCCTTTATAGTAAAATGACTTCATTCATTTTGAGAGGTGGCCCAGTCCACAGAGATGAGTTCTCACTTGATAATCGGTGGGATCCCTATCAGGTGAGACAAATATCTTTTATATGAACACAATAAAGTGGGCCAGCCCATGCCCATTCATGTGAGATGAATTTAGGATTACTGTGCAAACGTTAATGTCATTCTAAAGAGTACGGCTGCCAAAAGCAATGCTGGATGACAGACGAAGTCTTCAAAAGAAGCAGAATTGCGACGAGGAAAGTTTGCTTTAAAAATGAAAAGAGAACTTGCAAGACTAGCAGCTTACATTTCATAAATTTTCTAAAAGAACACAAGCCCATTAAACTGCAGCGTTACAGCCTCGGAAATAAAATTACTGTGTAGTCGAATTGCCATTGATAAGACTTTTGCTTGCAGCTATATTTCAAGCAAATAAGACACTTTCTGTAGCTGAAAATTCAGAACATTGATTGGAAGTTAAATGCTACACGAAATGGAATGTGTTTTTCAACAGAAAGCCAGCCCACTAAAATGAGATGAAAAATTTGATTTGAACGAAGGCTGAGAGCTGTTGGGGAATACCCCTAGCTTTGCGCCACATGCATACCATCTATCGTACCACTTATCATACCATGTATCCCACCATGTATCGTACCACTTATCATACCATGTATCCCACCATGTATCGTACCACTTATCACACTATGTATCGTACCACATATCGTATCATTTATCATGTGATTTAGCAATTTTATAAAAGAGTATGTCACATGTAGTTAGTAGGCAGTTGATTTGGGAGATTGATAGAGCATAGAGTATAAAATTCAGATATTACCGATGAAAGCCTCTTTCTTACTGGAGTTGCCTGTATTTTAAACAATATAAAGAACTAGCAGGGAACGGATATTTCCCTACAAGAGCTATCCCACTTAAGTAAGCTTGCTCACCCATATGAATACTAAATTGCAAGTGACTTTCCAATCTTACGTTAAGTTTGTACTTTTTTAAGTATAGAATAGGGAATTATATCGTTTTTACTATCCCGATTATCATCAAGAGTTTCAAGCAATGAAAATGACTTAAAGTACGAGATTCTAATATTCAAGCTATTCTTTATAATCATACAGGTACTCGCCTCATAAAGATGCAAATCTGGGCCTCATACAAGCAACTCTTCCATCACTTCATACCAATTCTATTTCTATTGGATGTTTTGGCAATATTATTGAACGGATTGGTTGCATACGTATTAAAGAAACACAAGAAAACAAGCATAATAACATTTTGGTTCATTTACTGTCTATCAATTACTGATGTCATGGTTGGTGTAAGTTGTCTTATGTACCATTCATTGTTGCTTAGATTGAGCTTGGATTCCAAAACATTTTTATTGGAAATTCTGATTAAAGTCGCTTTCAGATGCTTAGAGTTCTTCTTTGCAATGTCCGGCCATCTCATTTTCATCATTGCAGTTGATAGATCCATTCATATGAAATATCTTAACAAATACAGTCGAATAATGACACGGTCTAGAGCTCGATTTATAATGCTGTTCAATGGTATTTTTGTCCTGCTGTTCATGATTCCACCTCTTGTGGCATCAAAGAAATTCAATGTTTTCTTTGACCTTTGCCTTAATGTGTTCCATGCTATTGGTGCACTATTGATATACGTGGTCTACATAAAAACATATTTATCGATAAGAAGAAAACTTGCAGCTCTCCAATTTGGCAAAGGCAAAAATATAATTCTGCACAATAATTTAGACAAAACGCCTGAATATCAGGATACACAATCAAAGGCTCCAAATTGCAGTGGTTCTTTGGAAACGAAATTGGATATGATTATTGACTCCGGAACAGAACCAAACACTGCCCTGCCATGCACATTAGTAAAGGGAGCTTCAGTTCCTGAGCCTCAGAACAGAACCGTTGTCTTGCCTTATTATTCTGCGCCTGATCTAGTAACTTTGAGTGATAATAAAGAGAAGTCTAGCGACATAACAAGAATGACCCATCCTTCACTCATTGTAGAAATTGAGATTATCCCTCAAGTTACTGAAAAAAGTGCAGAAAAAAAGACCCGGTGCTTAGCAGCTGAATTAAACCAGAAGCCACAAACGACAATGTCAACAGCAGAACAGCAGTTCAGAAAGGCAATATTGTTTGTCCTTCTTACTCTTTTCATATCTTACTTGCCATTCTTTTTCTACGAAATCTACTTCTTTGCAAACAAAAGCAGAAATATTGTATTTTCATTAATATCTTTCATGAGTTTGCTACTTAATTCATCTATGAATGCACTTATTTTAATTGCTTTCAACAAGGAAATGCAGAAGAACATAAAAGCAATTTTTTTCAAGAAATGATTCTATATTTCACAACAGCATATGTCCAAGATGCAGACACAAACGAGAATCTGCAGTAAAGGAACTGAAAATTTTATCCTCAATGTATTATTTTCTTTTCATATCTTTTGAATAACCTTATAGTTGGCTTTTTGAACATGAATTGATCAAGAATCACGCTTCAATCAATCGATAATCAAGTTGATCAATAGTCAAATCTTCATTTTCTGTATACAGCAGCTCTTACAATGGTTTGCTTCTGTTCTCAGCCTCGATATCCCATTATATCTTACTCTCTAAACTAGAACATTATGGTATAAGAGGGAATGTTCTCCTGTGGTTTGCATCATGTTTATCTGATAGATATCAATGTCTCTGTAAATGGTAGAGATTTTAACCTCATGAAGATTGCTTATGGTGTTCCTCAAGGTACAGTAATCGGACGTCTAATTTTTCTTCTCTTCATTAATGATTTACGCAGTGTTTCAAAAAAAGTAAAGTTCTACCTATTTGCAGAAGATACTAATATTTATTACGAAACTGACACTCCCGAATAGCTTGCTAAGAAGGTAAACACTGAACTCAAGTATGTAAAGCGAAGGCTTGATGCAAATAAGTTATCACTAAATACAAATAAAACTAATTATATGATTTTCCACTCTCCTGGTGCTGCACTGCCTGCTAACGCAGCAATAAAAATTGGTAACAGGTTTATCTCTAGAGTGAAATATATTAAATTTCTTGGCCTTTTACTAGACGAAAACCTTAACTTAAGTATCGTCTTTCCCAACTATCAAAGAAGTGGTCTAGGGCATGTGGAATTCTCCTTAGAATCAGAAACTACCGTATTTTGCTGACTATAAGGCGCACATAAAATCCTCACATTTGTTAAAAAAATCGGCGATGCGCTTTATATGCCAGAGCGCCTTATGTATGAAAATTGTATTGTGACTGTCCGATATTGCTCTGATCTTTTTCACCATCACCAAAATTCAAAAGGGACACTTGTCGCTGATATAAGTTTATTCTCTTCGCTTGCTGCGTAAGCGACTCCACTTGATTATCGAAGCATGATCGCTGCAGGTTTTAAATCTCGTGGATTCATCCTTCTATGTTGTCTAAATAATAGTAATCAATAGTAATCTAAACAATCAACAACAACTTAATGATTTCAATAAATTCTATCCTAGAAGACTATTTTTTTTGCTTTATATGCGCCCTATAATACGGTGCGTCTTATATATGAAAAATGATCCGTTCACTGATACTGCGTTTTATAATACGGTACGCCTTGTAGTCCGAAGAATACGGTACCTTTCTACTGATATGTTGTGGTGCATATATAACTCTTTGCTTATGTTGTTCCTTCAGTATGGAATTATTATTTGGAGTCAAACCTTTAGTTCCTATATAGAACCACTATTTAAGCTTCAAAAGAAAGCTGCCCGGACCATATCACATCAGCCAGCTCTCCAGCATTCCTTGCCTTTATTTAAAGGTTTAGAATTGCTTAAAGTATGAGATGTTTTCAAATTTAAACTCTTGACCTCTGTTTATGTTTCAATGACAATGTTGGCACCAAATTATTTTTATGGCTACTTCTCTCTAAGTTCCACAGCACACAATCATGCAACGAGACAGTCATTCCATAATGATCTTCATCTGATCCGATGACGATGATGATCGTTGGTTTCTCGTATGGACTTAATTTCCTCCAAAATTTGATCTTCATCTTCAGGGTTTGCATTTAAAACAAATTGCAAAAACAGCTACTAGATATCATGAAACTACTACAATGAAACTCTTTCCGAGCAAACATGTAAAGAATACAATACTAACCTTGGTTAAGCTTATGCAGATGCAATTTAGAAAAACAAGCAAGGGGGGCTGTCTTCTTTTTAGGTAACCTAATTAGAGAGCTCCTCCTTAGAATTCAGCTATCTTACATTAGACTTTTATTTTTTGTTTCTTCCTATAATATTGAGCTGCTGTATTGTAATTAAGTAAATTTTGTTTGTTCTTGTTGTTTGTGTTGTTATGTAATGTTGCTGAATTAGTTAGTTAGTAGTTGAAATTGAATTATTAATAGCATCATTGCATGTTCCTAACGAGATTTTTGCAATCCGATTGCTTGAGCTAATGCCAAAAATGTTCTTAGATAATTTCTTTTGGGATGTTTTGCACAATGTAACAAAATATGAATAAGAAAAGGGACATTCAAGGGAGCACTGTGATTAACAGGATGCTAGATTTCCTGCTTAATAATCATTTTTCTTGCAACATAGTGCACATTGGCATCGCCCCAGTTGATGCATTCCAGGCTACTACCAAACGACGTTGCTTTCAAACATTCTATTGAGCTGAGGATTTTTAGTTAGGCAAAGCAATGGCCTTTTTCTCGTGGATTGAAATTAAAGACTAATAGAGTTCTGTCTACAATGTGTGACAACATATAAGAAGCTACAATAAAACATTACCAGTAGAATTTGAAGTTTTTTTAAAATGTAATTAAGTATTGCAATTTAATATAAACATGCAAGGTTGAGGCTCAGCTACCAGAATGCCGACCTGATACATTCGAACTACTCTTCAGCCAATTTTTCATTGTGCTCTCCTTTCCCGGAATCTCAATAAATTGCAGCATTGCCTTAAAAGTTAGCCTCATACACTAAACTTAAGAGGTGTATATGAGAGGTGCTATTCCACAGGGATAAAAGCGGTCGTACAGTATATTTTCATAGAAAAGCTTACTGGAATGAGTCTATCAACAGGGCATTTTCATAGGTATAGTAACTTCCTTGCGTTGTTTCATTCTATCAATTGGGTAATTCAGTGATTCACTCTGTTATATACAGTTGCTTTCATTAAAATTTGGATTGCGGAGTGCTTCCAGCCCATATGCGAGCGTCCTACGGTCGACACACGTACAGATATGTCAAAGGTGCATTCTATGCATTTCGGCCCTAAGATTTCCAGTGTGGAGCTACCTTTCCTGTCGTCTTGGGGGCATGGTATAGCCTAAGCTATACTGTTTGGCATACTGAAGTAATAAGATGCAAATCTCAGCGCACGGTTATTTTGACCTTTGCATCTCAGGTTTACGTCAACCTTCAACGTTGGTGTACACCTGAGCTGCTGGCTAACCTCCAGCGTGAGTATTACATGGAATGCACTTTGGATGAATATGGACTTGGAACAATGAATTTGTATGTTAAGTCTAACGAAATGTAGAGATGAGCATTCATGGTTCTGGTTGAGCGGCTTGTGGTTTCATTTCAAATTCTGTTATAGTCTTTTTCGATAAATGTATTCCATGCGGCTTCATGGGGTCCTGGAGTCTAGATCCTTGGCCTTTTCTTCAAGTTGCTCTTCTCTTTACAACTTTGAAACTGTTAAGTTTTCAAGATCAATTTTTCATTCTCAGTACAACGTACAATGATGCAAACGATCCCTGTTTGAGAAAAAGGTGTTCTCTAGCATTCTAAAAAGCATTCAATTCAAAAATTTCTTCAAGGGAGTAAGCCACCATACCCCATTTGCTCCTTCCTCACTTCTGCTTCAAAGCAAAGGGCTGGCGGTTAGACCTTGCCACTGGATGTGCCCCTTGCAAAACAACACTTTAGTTACAAGTCTGTTTTGTAACGTGTATAATCAGGGCTTGCAGACCTCCCCTTCTAGGAAGTTTGCAGCTTTTTACTAGCTCTTCATTGCCGTGCAGATAGAAGCCACTAAATTAATCTTCGTCTTGAACTTCACATAAAATAAATAAACTCTAGCATCAATCAAATAAGATTTTATGAATTTAAATAGGCAACTTTTTATTAGACATTTCAATTTCGCTGAAAGAGCCTTCTTTCAAATCTGGTATTATATCGGAGATCTTATTTGTGTAGGGTATATTAAATTTTTGTAAGGGAAAAGCTCTCTACCCCCTAAATATATAGAAGCTACCTCCCTGCTTATTCTCAACCTTTTCACTTCGTGCTTACTGGTTAGGCCAAAGTTGTATCAAGTTCTAATCGGCATCATTCAATTGCTGTAACTATGACCCTGTTCATACTGTATTGGTACAGCTTCTTTTCGGTAGCAGAAGCTGTTACGGATCAACAGCATTTACACCGCTCAGGTGCTGACGTTGTACTAGATAGCCATACCACTTTCACTGTAACGGTACAAGAAGAGTAACTTTACGGTACAAGAGTTGCTGCGCCGTTTTAGCACTTACAGAAAGTGTTGGGATAGGAGGAGCAAGAAGTTTCATAGATCAGTGTAAACGGTTGCCTGATCCACAACACCTATTACCGTACAGAAGTTGCAACGGTACAGTGTAAGCTGAGTCTATATCACAGATGTAATGATGGCACCAATTATTTGCGGTTAAATTGTGAAAAACTATGCATATGCTAGCATTCGAAGCCAACCAGGATCCTTGGTGCTAGTTATTCTCGAAAGTAAATCTAACATTTAGCTAACTGACTCTCCGACGTGCCGCTTTCCTTAGTAACATATTTACCAGCAAAATATTCCATTGCGTAGGTAAGAAGATATTGAAAACGATGGATTTTTTAATTCTATGCAATCTCCTTTAATTAAATTCTCATCTTGCCATTCCGAACCATGAATATGCTTGTTTTCTCCAACCATGAATCTGCAGCTAATGAATAATGAAGAATTCAATATTGATATTAAGATTCAATAGAAATATGTTGCCCATTATGGCCAAGACAAGTATTTAAAGACTCTTCTGTGCATTGCCTGCATATTGAAAGAAGAATGCAGTAATTTTTTGTCATCAGCTGCGATGCCACCTTGAGTCGGTAAGTGTTTCTTGAATAATGCAACCATATAGCATGTGTATACCTAGAACAATTGCTTATGAAGTTTGTGGTATAGCTAATACTAGAACCAGTATCGTCTGTGTTAAGACGAGCGTTATTGAAAGATTTCCACTGTGCTTGCAAACCGTTTAGTTGGTAGATGTGGATGATTAACATATATAGCTACAGAGCTCCCGAGAACAAAGCGACTTGTGAGAGCTTTTAACAAAATTGAAGTTTTCTGTGTCAAGGTACTAACTGAATAATTATGTTATCATTAGTATAGTAGTGCAAGTAAAAGAGCAAAATGCGAATAACTCAACACTTAGTTCATGAATGATTGCAAATATAGATATATGATAGAGATGTAAATTTTTTGGATGTCAGATACAGATGTTATGTAGATATATGTTCCAGTTCATGTCAATTGTCTTTCTATTTGAAAGTAAGAACATTTACCTTTTGAGTAAATTATTGGAAAAAACAATAAATTTGTCAATATAATGGCATTATATCAATAGCTTTGCTTCATTCTTCATACATGCAAGAGATTTCATGGAATTGTAACGTTTCAATGCTCACGCTACCTTTTCTGAATTACTCCAGATATCTGTCTGAGAAAGATGTATTACTGGGCCTCAAACACAAAGCTCTATCTGTACTTCATAGCAATACTATTACCGCTTGATGCATCGGCTATCTTATTAAACGGGTTGATTGCGTATGTATTGAAGAAGCACAAAAAGACTAGATTTGTACCATTCTGGATCATTTACTGTCTATCTATTTCTGATGTAATGGTTGGCGTAACTGGACTAGTGCATCATACATTGTTGCTTGTGCCATTCGTGGATCCTACGAGAACCCCTTCCAGTTCAGTGCTTAGAGTTCTCGTACAACTTCAAAACTTTTACATTGCAATATCAGGTCATCAGATCTTAGCCATTGCCATTGATCGAAGCATTCATATGAGGTACTTTAAAAAGTACGACATGATAATGACGCATAGCAGAGCTCGCATGATATTGCTGTTCAACATAGTAATGTGCCTTTTATTGCTGATTCCCCCATTCTTCCTCTCAGACAGGGTACAATTTTGGTATTTTCTGAGCTTCAATATATTCCACATCATAGGTACATTCTTCATTTATGCTCTATATATACTGACATATTTCTCCGTAAAGAGAAGAGTGGCAGCACTCGTAGCAAATAATTCAGACAATATTGCCCATCGACATACATCTGACAATAGCTATCTATGCAAAGACAGCTCATCATCAATAGCACGATTATCAAGTGGGCATGCAGAACAGCAGATGTGTGACAGAACAGCTTCAGTTTCCAGCACTGTCAGATTGCTTCAAATTGAAGCTGGTAATGCTCAGCAAAATACTTTACCTGTTCTTGCTGTAACCAGCCCCCAAAGCACAGTCATATCTTGCAAGAAGATGGGTGGAGCAGAAATTACAACAAAAGCACAATCCGGTACTAAAGATAATGTTACCATTTCTAGAGCTAAGACAGAGAGTATTAAATCAAGTGCATACCAAAAGACAACTGAGAAAGTCCTTGTAAAAAGAAATGTTCTTCAGAGACAACAAATAAGAAGAAAGAAGCCAGAAAATGAGCTTCGAAAAGCGACATGTCTGATTCTCCTAGTTCTCTTCATATGCTATTTGCCAACTCACATCAGCAATTTTCTTGTATTCACCACAGGAAATAAACATTACGTATCTAAGCTCATTTTTCGGACCTTATTAATCTCAAACTCGTCTCTGAATGCAATTATCTTGGTAATTTGTAGCAGAGAGTTGAGAAGTCATGTAAAAGCAGTTTTTGTAAGCCGCTGAGTGCCATTATAACAAAGACAGGCTTTTTGTGAATCCACGATACATTATATGCTATGATACAATTGTATATATCGACTAATGTAAAGCTTTTGACAAAGTATGTCATGCAGCGTTGCTGGGAAAATTTCCAATAATGATATAGATAATGTGGAATCACAATGGATAGGTGATTATCTTTTTAACAAAAGCAGAAACCAACTTTGATAGTAATAACTGATACGACGAAATTTCAAATGTTATGTGCCACAAAAATCCATCCAGGGTGTTGTACTGCTATCCACTACGGAGTTCTCTATCCCAATCAGCGATGAAAAACTACAAATGCATGAATATGGAATAAACACCAGAGGTAACGTGCTTTACATTATTCTACCAAAAATGTGCGCTGAGAGCAAAAAAAGTCACTTGCTTACCAAGGAGCCTTCATTTACAATCAACTAGAAAAAACTATTCACGAAGAAAAATCTACCTTGCTATTGAAAGAGAAACTACAACTATCAAAGATGTTGTAGATTTTCAAGGGAAGTGTATTTGACTTCAATTATATTCTTATCTTTTACTTATAAGTTTCAACTATTTTTTTCTATTCCATTTTGAATTTACTTTAATTATCACTGACTATTAATAGTTAGGAATACAATTTCTTAAATGATGACAGACTGTCTAGGTCTGAGCAATTGAACCTATTAAACATATTAGTTAGTTATTGCTAAGATAAATGATATACGATATTCGATATACGATGCATGATATATAATATATGATATATGATATGATATTATATGATATGATATGATATGATTTCATGCGATATTACAGCATTGGCTCTTGTCATCAAGTTCTTACTTGAATTAAGACCAGCTGTTCCTTTGAGATTTATTGGAGGTATAAATGTGCTATCCATCATAAAACATTTCCTATTTCTCAAAATTTGGTAGACAGAATAAGAGCTTCTTTTGTAACTCACTAATGCAAAACCATATTCGATAAGAGTACCAAGGCTTAACGTCGCAGAAATTTATGCAAAATAGAAAAATAATGCAAGGATAAGCTTCATCAGGACTTGGTAATTTATTTGATGAAGCCTTTTTAGATCAAGGTGTATGCCGTAGCCACCAAGACTTGTCTAATGAAAAAGCAGCACTTTCAAAAATATATCAATTTTTCTAGTTACTTTCAGACAAATTTACACTTTTCTTCTCTCAAGCATTTAAGAGCAATCTTAGGCTCAAAATCGAAAAAATCCTTACTAGTATAATCAGAAGAATTTTTTATGTTAATTGCATATTTTTACACTCATTAAGAAAGCATGGTCTTCTATGGGCAGCTGAAAATAACCTAGAGTGTAATTTTGAGTTTCATATCCTAAGCATAGAGAGACTTTTAGTACGATGTACCAGCATTTATCCTTGAATCCCATTAATATTCATAAAACGTAGATCTTGAAAAAATTGAACTACCTATTTTCTCTTTATTCTGTTCAATATCGCACTCATTCCTCAAACACTCTTAAGTTTGCTGCATGTACCATCATTACAAAGATAAGCTTCAGCAACATTGATGACATGCTACTCGATTTTGACAATAATAAGGTCAATTTCACAAATCAGGATGAAAATCTCTTAGCATGATTATCTAACTTTAAATTTGTTGAGTACTTTCAATGTAATATTCAGATGATTAATCGCAAATATATTATTTTTGCATTATATTTTCAATGACGTATAAAAATAACGAATTCCAAGTATTAAGTATGTCTGCCTAATTACACAAATATAGCTGAATGAAATGACAAAAACTATTTCTTTTCTTCCATCTTTCAATTATGAATTTTATCTTTAGTTGTTGTCAAGTTACATTGCAAGCAACATTTGTTGTTTGGCTTGTGCAAGAGTGTGCTTTGGTAGGGAGTAACTTCTTAACTTTCCTTTCGTTTGATCTTATATTCATAAGCAACGTTTTGAAATCTAAGGAACTTGTTTGTCTTATCTCCTCTGCTTCTTCAAAGTAAATTAGGGCACGGAAGTAGATTTACCTATCTGTGATAGATTTTGATTTTTTCCTGTCCAAGATTAACATTTAATTTCAAAAAGCGTGCATCTAGAACAGTTGCAGTTATTAGCAAAAGATACACGTTTTGGGACAGCTACAATAATTAATTCATTTCCAAAAAATTGTTTCCTTTCTTTATATCAGAAAATTGAACCTTTAGAGAAATAGAATTTTTTTTCTTAGACGAATAATTTAGATCTCAATTAAAAGTAGAACTAGATTATAACAGTAGTTGTAAAGAGAGGTATTTGTGTGTTTAAAATTTAATACTCAGCTTTAGAATGGTGCTTTTGATTTTTTTCATCTTCTAGCATAATGAAGGCCTTATTACTTTAAAGGAAGATTGCAGTGTACTCCTTGCTTCTTTTTTTCCTTTGCTTCATATTGTTTTCTTCATCCAGGTCATGAGAAATTAGGTCTATTTCTTCTTTTCTTCCATGAAGGCTCCACCACCGGGTGAACATCTGTGATCCCAATTTTTCCTTAAGAATCTCTTACGTTATTTACTTGCCTATCTTCTCATTGTTTTGCTTACTGATTAACTTCCTATCATTCCAAAATTGAAGATCACAAATTCATTTAATGCATCAAATGAGCAGGTCCACTTTAATGCTTATGTGTTTTTCAATACCCCAGCTCGGATTGCTATGACAATATGGCTGTTGCTACCTATAAATTTGCAAACATTGCTACACAGATTCAATGCTTCACACCATAGGGCCTATAGACTCAGGGTACAAAAGTATGGAAACGATTTATCACAGCACCAAAACAACATGGTCACAAATAATCTGGCTTTTTTAGTAATTTTTGATGAAATAATGGTGCAGACTTTTTTCACAAGCCATATTGATGGCTGTTCTGAAGGAGAAATAGTCTAAGACTGCAAATTTCATCTTACCCATAATTGAAAACCTCGATTAACTATAAAATTTGCACGCAGCTTTTTCTCAAATACTCACTATGTTATTTTATTCGCCCATATCTTACTTGTTCCTCCAATAAGCATCTTAGTTGAAAGCTATTTGTATTCCATGAATATCTAATACTCTTTGTATCCAATTTACTTCCTAATTTTAAGACAGAAAAGCCTCACAAAACGCAGATTTTGGTTTGCTATTCTTTGGCAGTGAAAGAATTCAGAATAATTAATCATGCTTTTATGTCCTTGTTTTTTCTAAATCCCAAAGCAATAGTTGAAAAAGCGTGCTGTGTTTCGAAAACAAAAACATCTATTTACATATGAATTCATTCTAGTCACAGCAGTCTTGTACAACCTTCATGAAACCACACTTTTTAGCCCATCGCTTCCACACTTTTGTGCTCTGAATGTATAGAAGTTTACACAGAGTATTCTACTTGCTAACAAGAATGTACTGTGGGGAGAGCAGTGTAGCATTATGTTGTATTCTTTTATGGCATTATCGTCTAATCCTAATAGGAGCTTCATCAAGAACAGATAAATTTACTTTGTAACCAGCAAATCCTTCCTTGGATGACAGGAAGTATTTCGTGTACCAATATGGTGTAACTCAGCATCGAAATTGCTTTCAATTCAAGAAAATTGCAATATTTTGTTGCAAATGATATAGAAAGTATAGATTAACAATGAAATCGGAAACATGTAGTATAAAGGAAATTAAAACAGAGCATTTCCATTAAAATCCACGTTTCCCCAATATCTAGCGCTCCCTTTAGCTAAGTTATTCCACCAGCTGTTTGTCCTTTAACAATGCCATTGGGATGGTTTTACGATCTTATGTACTCCTTTCACAGTCGTTTTCATTACAACAATAAATAAGATGATTTGAAATCTATATATTCAGCTGCTGCGGTCTTCCAATAATTGCCAACTCATTCCATGTTTTTCGTTTGACAGAGAAATTTGATTTATTTTTGTTCCTCCATATTGAAATCTAGACACTCTAAAATAAACACTCTAGAAAGTAATAACATTCAAGAATCTCATGGTCACAGTAGGTGTTATGGGTAAAGTATTTTGCAACTCCAGGCTTATTTTCTTTACATTTCAAAAGTTGTATTTTAGATATTATTTCCTTAACAATTATCTCTTTTACGGCATGTAGCAGCGCACCAAAAACCAATTCAAATCAGTTTTATCCGACAGTATTTTATTGTTTTATCTGATTTATTCAAGTCTTTGCAAGTATGCGGTGAGAGTAGTTTGTCATTGATATTGGAGACTGATTAGAACTATCGACGTTGATGAAAAAAGGTCAATTCATGAGAAATCAAACTGCTGTGAAGGAAGTATATATCTAGAATCGTTAAATATATAATACTTCATTATTGAGTTGATAGATGAGAAAATGAAATAAAGAAAGGCATGACCTCTACTACAAACAGAGCAAAAACTAATATTTGGCAATTTTATCTTGTTGGAAAGACGTCTTTTTAATTAGAAATGGTTCATTTCAATATATATATTATACTTTAGGTGAAGTTATTGACTTCAATGATGTACCTACTTTGTTAACTTTATCTTTGGCATCGTATTCTTGATTCTTTCTTTGCTATCATCAGATGGAGTTGCATTCTTCTGTTATTTCAATATAAATACATTGAACACTTCAGGAACTTGCATTATATACTTCATCTACATAGTGATATATATATTTCTTTAAGGAGTAGAGCTGCTGCACTCCATTTAAAGGAATCAAGCGAAACACTCATTGAAACTGCTGAAGAGCATAGCACCCAATGCCATATTACTCGACTTAAGACACAGCGCTGTAGTAGTCCAGTAGAAAAGCGAAGCTATAGGTATAGGGAATTTAAAACGGAGAAAGAGCTAACAAGCTCATTGTCTCATGGAACCAAGGATAACTATCAAGCTCTTAGATCTTTGGAGAAAGTTTCTCCTTTGCTAAGCCTTTTCATTGAATACTATCAGTGTGGTTAATTACAGTGAAGGTGGGATTGATAAAGAGGAAAAGAAAAAGTATTCTGATTCAGTGGAAAACGCTCGGAAAAAATCTCATTTAATAACACAAACAACAGAAATGAAGCTTAAGAGGCCAGATGGTGGCATGAGATTACCTAAGAGACAACATTTAAAGAGCAAAGCTATTCAAAGACGCCTGGAAAGAAAGTAGAGCCAGACCAGGAATTCAGAAAAGCCACAATGTCGATTCTTCTTTTATTGTTCATATGCTACTTGCTTGTTATTTCCTACAATTATTAGGCATTTAACAGGAAATCAAATTATGAAGTCTCCGAACTATCTGAAATTAATGCACAATTGAGTTCGTTTTTAAACTGCAATCATCTTAATTCCCTTTGGTAAAGAAATTTATGGAAGGATAACAGATTTTTTGCGCATGATTGATTTGCATTTCACAGCAATTTATATTAGGTCGTATTTTCTGGCTAAGTAAGACTACTAAATGACAACAATATTTTCTTCTTCTTTATTCGTACTAAGCCAATTTTCGTTGCCTAGAGATTAGCTCTCCAAACTAAAGAAGAATTACATTTGCTCTTTGCTTTCCATAGCAGTAGAAAATATTTTTAGATTATGCTTCCAGAATTGAGATCTGGTCATTCACAATGCCTAAAGCAAAGATTTTGTGTCTGCATGAAGCAAATTGATGAGAATAGATTTTCCGCTGGTATCCTACCTTAATATTGTGCCCTTCCTTTTTTCTCAGAAAAATAGCTTTCTTTGTTCAGCCTAAGTATTTCTTAATACTTGTCAAATCCAGCCTTCAATGTTTCTTAACTGTTTTGCTAAGCTTTTGCAGGTTCTAAAGCCAACAACAACCGGGATCAGATAACTCTGAAGCAAGAAATAGAGTTTTCAGGCTTAGCATAGCATGTATAACTTCTACATATTGCTTTTATGTTGTTTCTAGTTTGTTCTAAAACCTTCTTGTAAAAACAGTTTTTTAAGTCGTTATTTAACCTCAGTCTACCTTTGCTTCTTAAATTTTTCTTATTCTTTGCCTAATTTTAGCCCCATTTGGCATGTAGACATGTTTGCTACAAAACGGTGTATATTGGTGCAGCACTTATCAATGAACTAATATATGCTTTTTGTAGGTCTAAAGAGTATCAGTGTGAGGTCAATTAGCTAAAATCTATGTGTGAGAAATAGGGTTTGCTAATAATTTCTTGATCTATGGTAGTAATAATTCCTTGACTTTGATCTTGGTCTTTTGATATGCTAGAGGTTGGGCTTATTAATGATAATGGCTAGGAAACATAGTAGATCCAAGGACAACTTTCAACCTTTTGTATCAGATTGTACATTTGAAATGCTAGTGCTGGGGAAAATGGGACTGTGGCCAGACGAAAAACTTCCCAGTGGGCTTCTCTTGTATGCAGCTATTTTAGAAAGGCTTTATTACCTCGTCGTTGCTGTCTACAGGCTTGTTGGTTTACTTTCCCTTCAAACTTGATCCTCTACTGACCCCGTTAGCAAATGTGGTGTTCCGCAAAAACGGCCCCCCAAATCATCAGGTTTCCCCTAGCCCTGTCCTGGGAACTACCTCACTCCTTGCTGGGGATACTCTTCCATTAATTGTACAAAATATTGCTTTAGTGACATTCATATGCAACTTTTCCTCACTAATCTATTCTAAGAGTGCTTTGGTGCACTTTTGGGACAGTTCTGCAGCAAAGATATTAGACTTCCTTGAGATTGTGATTGGTAGATTTTTGCTTTTCTTTCCTTTTCACTGTTCGTTGGATTTGCTGTAAATGTTTGTATGAGCTGTTAAAATCCCAATTCCAGAGCACTGTCAAGTCTGTAAATTTCTATCAATAATCCCCAGTGCTATCCAATAAAATGCAATTATTTAACTCCAGCTGTGGAGGACCAACTAATATTCACAAGAGTCGCAGAAAAGTGTTTGCTATAGAAAGCTCGAATGAAATCTCAAATAAACAATTCATTTCTTTTGCATTCAAGTTTATTCTTTAACGGTTGGAACTAGAATGACTCAATTTGCTTTAGCAATAAAGCTTTTCTCTGCAAATTTGGGTTTTACTGCCTTCTTTCTCTGTCAAGCGTTTTGCTGGCAAAATATTTACTAAAGCTGCTTTACGAAGTAGGCTTTTATGGGTGTAAGATTTTTTAATGTAATGAGACATTTCAATTAAAGAGAAGCTCGTTATATTGGTGTGTTCCAGTTGCAGAGAGATTGGAAAGTTAAAAAGGTCTGATGTAAATTATAGTTGCATGCCTATGATCTGGCATTCAATTGATCTTAATTAGTGTTGTCTGAAGTAAATTACACATGTTCAGAACAGCAAGGAATTTCTTCAGTGTTTCACTCATGTGGCGTTTGTCTATTATGCACTTTGCAGAAACTGAAGAGCTACGTTGGACATAGTCTTTAAAGCAAAAAGTAGGTAAGTCGATCGAAGAATCTGCTAAGGCAAAGAAGAAAAGAAAGGCCTATATGCGTGTCGAATTTTGACCTACTCATTAACTGTATACTTCAAGTAGTAGAGGAATATTGCCAAGTAGCAGGGTTACTTGATCAAAAGCTTTCACCTTTCTCAAGGTCTGTTGGCAAGCAACGAGCTAGCTAGGTAAAATGGGCTAGTCTACTTAGGCGAGTTCTCAGCTGTATAGCGATTACTACTGAAAAATTTACTTATCTTCACATGAGAAGAGGGCCAGTCCACTTGACCGAGATCTCACCTGAAGCTATAAAATTATGCTACCGAGCCAGTTCGGTCAACCAAGATAAAAATGTAGGGAAAGAGCATGTGCAGCCAGCCCACACACTTTGAAACAATGGCTTCTATTTTTACACATACAACGGAAACAAGCTGGCTTGGCTCCAGAAATCGCATGCGAATATGGTGGACTTGAATCTGGAATGATTTAAAGTCCCTCTACTTGCTTGTGAGAGATGAACTATTCCAAAATCGCTGGAAAATTCTCCTATATCAGAATTTACAATGCAAGGTTTCTCTTGAATATCTTTTGTTATGTTACACGCAAAGATATGCAAAAGTTGCTTATAAGCAGATCAAATTTAAGTTAGATACCTAGCATTTATCCCGAGCCTAAGGGTTGATTTATACGTCTCACTTAACTCGACTCGAATCAGTTACATAGCCCAGATAGAAACTAAGTGTCTATTTGATTCATGAAAAATGCGACGTATAAACCAATGTTCTAATTGAGTCGACTCTAATATTAAGTGCGAGTCAAATTCATGATGCCCACCCGCATTATGCGACATTAGTTCGGGTTGGCTTCATACGTCGCACTTAACTCGACTCGAATCAAATACAAATCATTCAAATCATTCCAGTTCGACAATTTGACGCCTCGCACATGCGCAGTTCAGAATTTTTAGTAAGCTGAGATTATCCCTTATCGGTTACGTTTCAAGTGCTTTCCGGTGTTTTGTTCTTAGATATGTTCTGTATCCTGAATCCTTTCCTCATCAATCTTGGCTGATCGTTGAGCTAGGAACCTGAAATTGCTCGATCTGTACAGTTTATCTCTTACCAAAGCACCCAGAGTGATATTATACCTTTGGTAGCCTATAGTAAGTTTATAGAACGTAATACAACCAAAAAATGTTTGATATTATTACTATGCGATGTATTAACTTTTATATGACAATAAAGTACCCCCATTCAAAAGGGCACAGTTTGTCCTCACCTTCCATTTTGGCTAAGTGCAACGAACGTTCATTCCAATTGAGCTCTCGTGAGAGGCACCCTTGCCGAAATCAACGGTGCAATTGATTCGAGTCCAGTTAGGTGCGACGTATAAAGCAATTTCAGTCGCGCTTGAGTCGAATCAATTGTATAATTGACTCGAGTCGAGTTAAGTGCGACGCATAAATAAACCGTAATACGTTATTGAGGCCGTGTTACGGACTAGATATTCAGCTGTGTAGTTATAATCCCCTAAAATGTAAAAGCTGCTCCAGGTATGCAAAATCTGCTCATTATCGTATCAGATTATAGTTGAATATCTAGTATGTAACCCGGCCTTTAGAACTTTTATCAAGATGCATAAGCGCTAACAGCTGATATAATTCAGTCCTGATTTAAAGTATCAGATATATCTTATTCTAGGACTACAGCCAAAGCAATGTCTGGTTCCCAATTGACAACAATTCTGATTTACATAGCAATAGCATTAATACTGGATATTTCAGCAATATTTTTGAATGGACTAGTTGCGTACGTATTAAAGAAACACAAAAAAACAAGCATCATCTCAATGTGGTTCATTTACTGTCTATCGATATCTGATGTCATGGTTGGTATAACCGGTGTCTTGTATCATTCACTGCTACTTAAACTGAGCTTGGATTCCGGAGGATCTCCATGGGGCTCATTGAGAGCAATAACTGGCAAAATCTTGGAATACTTTTTTGCAACATCCGGACATCTCATTTTCATCATTGCTGTTGATAGGTGCATTCACATGAGGTACCTCAACAAATATAGCGGAATAATGACGTGGTCTAGAGCACGACTGATTATGTTGTTCAATGTTATTTTTAGCAGCGTGCTCATCTTTTCACTTTTTGCAGTACCAGATGAACATATTCTTTTGTTCTATTTTTGCCTTAGTTTATTCCATTCTACTTTTACCCTGGTGATATATACGATCTACTTGAAAACATATTTCTCGATAAAAAGGCAAATTGTAGCTCTCCAAGTTGGAAAAAGAAGCAAGAAACATGCTGGCCAAAAACTAGATAAGAAACTTGAACATCAAAATAAACTTGAGTCTCATGCTGGGCATTGCAATAGCTATTCGAAAGCAAAAGTCGATGTCGTCATCAATTCTGTGAGAAAATCAGCAATAGGAAAAAAAGTTACAGCTCTACAGTCTCAGAATGACCTTTTCATCTTGCCAAGGAACTCTATGATTGATGCAAAAGACTTGACTGAAAACAGAGATGACCATGATAGCAACAGAACAATAGCAAACTCATCATATGCTATGAAGAGCAATGCTTCCTACCAAGATGCTGATAAAGAAATAGATAGCCTTCAGCCAATGGAAACCGGGAAGCAATCAACGATGTCAGGTCCAGCAGGTGTTATTTGTCAACAGCCACAAGCGAGAAAAGCCACGCCTGAACAAGAATTCCGGAAAGCAATATTCCTCATTTTTCTTGCTCTTTTGATATGCTACTTTCCAAATTTTATTCACAACTTCTACTCCTTTCTAACAAAAAATGTAAATAGTACTTTGTTAGCCACATCTGCAATCGCTGTGCTTTTGAATTCTTCTCTGAATGCAATTATATTTATAACTTTCAACAAAGAAGTGCAAAAGAAAATAAAAGCAATTTTTTGAAAAGGATGATGAATTGTTTTACAACAGCAGAAGTTAAGACATAAGTGAACAGGGGTGTTATTGAGAAAAACTCAAGTGACTCAGCCCTCCTTATTAAAATTTTAGAGAGCTCTAGGGGGGGCTCAGCCCTCATCTATTGGGGATATGTTAAGTTGGATATGCGCTTACCTATAAATTTACCAAAGGCGGAATTGGGAAGGTTTGCTTTATCAATAGAGGAAAACTACTACATCCTATGTTGGCTTCGTCGTTCTTTTGACACTTTTACATGCACGGCAGTGACAAGGGCATTATTTTGATGAATGCAGAGAATATGTATGGTCGAAAGCATGATACATATATTTTCTACAACACAACCTCCTTGTTCAACACTTAGGACTTCAATCCTGCAAATGAGTGGTGCTTAACTACCGTTCTGTCATGGTTTTCTCATAGTTTGGTCTTATTATCGGAGATTCATTATCAACAACGTCATGTCTATCCAATGTAGACAGTCATTTTATCAAAAGCTGCTTATCCTTGGACACAGAAACAATTTGATGTTAATGCACAATACAGCACATTAAAGATATGAGTATTTATTGCAAAAACAGGGAGCTCTTTTGGCCTGCAACAAAGGACCATTTCTTGATTACAAGCAGTGCTTTATTATACAATAAGCAGTTTTATTTTCAATCCACATTAAATCAGCAGTCCTCTGAACTTCTACCAATTTTTCCATATTTTACACTTGTAGCAAGCATTGCTTTGCTGAAAACTGCGTCAAGAACAATCTTCACCTCCTTCTTATACCGCTTTTCTAGTTTTCATGTATTTAATGTTTTTGCCAATTTTACTGAGTATCAATTTCCAACCAATGGAAATTCTTTTCCAGAATCCGCTGAGTGCCGACTGCGTTTTCAGTTGTGTAGTGCATCCTTCCAATTTGTGGATATTATTTTACGCTTTTTGCTTTTGATAGAAGATGAAGTTTATACTCGGTATTGATAGTAATAATAGTAATACATTTTATTTATAATTGAATGTAGTCAAAGCTTACTCTGGAGAGTAAAGCAATCAGTACCATCTAACAGAAAATTGTATAACAATTTTACAATGTTACAATTTCAGATATAAATACTACAATTACATACTTCACTAGACCAAATTTTAATATTTTTGAAAGAGGTATAGACTCTATTGCTGTGTATTGTTTGACAGCATGCTAACCCTTACTGATTTTGAGTTTGTGCCAGAGGAAGCTTTCAAGGTTTTGGAAAGTGTGAGAATGTCTTTAATTCTCAACTTTTAGTTCATTTCTTTCCTTGTAAATAAATATGACTTTATTGAAGGCTAGATCTTGTATTCTTATACTATTGGCGCTCGTAACTCTAAAGAGACTCGGTGTGATTCCGTGTGGGAATAGCAAGTTCTAGTTATTCATCAATCATAAAACTGTCCATGCCCCAAGTGATTTGAAGAATAGTACACAATTTATGGCCTAGCATTCTGTCACCTGTTGGATATAATTTGTAGTATACGTTTTTTCTAGCTGTTAACAAATTAGTATTCTTAGCTACCAAGGCACATAAATATTACTTTTTCATTAGTATTGTAGCATTTTGCTGTATAACTTATCCGTTTGCTTCCAAACTTATAGATGGTTAAATTTCTGCATCCCAGCAGCACTTTGAAACATTTTCGATAATGTAGTAAATTTAACTCATTTTTGCTTAAGTCTGTTAACAGTAAGCCATAATTTTTACTTGCAAATTCTGATTGCTTTCTTTATACTGGCTTTCACTCAGTGCTGTAGAGCTAGAATAATAGCTAGGAGGCTCATGCATACATTCATGTATTTCAAAACAAGGCTATGTATTGTATTCAAAAACACTGGATGTTACACTGTGATAGTTGCATTTATACTTTGATAATAGATTGAAAAGAATATCATTTCAATAGTAGTAAACGGTATATAAAACATCGTCTTTGCCTACTATAACTAATCTCAATTGATAGATGGCAAATAGCAATTAGTATTTATGCCAAGTGTAATTCACGACGGAAATGAATTTATTGATTTGCCAGAAGCTCCTAGTACCACTAACAATAGAGGCATGCAAGACCCCTATGGTATTTCACAAAACAGGACTATTGTAGAAGAGGAAGAGGAGAGCAATGGAACCTGGGACTTGCCCCCAGAAATGTTGTTCAGAGCTACGCCCTCTAGAATATCAGAAAAACGGAACATGGTATGAATGATGTTATCACCAATGATACCTGTTCCCAGAGCGAAAACTAATCCTTTAACTTGAAAACGAAGTATAAAGAAATTACGATGACCCATCCTTTTGCTGTCGTATAGTCCAACACTAGAAGCAATACCTTACGCTAGCTCGTCGAATGAAAGATAGTTTGCTCCAGAATGTGCACTGAAATTCACATTTGACAATACATTGTTACCCAACAATGAGAATTGTCCTGAAAATTGAGCGGTGTTTTCTGTTGGGGAAAGGAGGGTTTCACACAATTTTTACCCCTAAAGAAGGTTGAAAAGTACCTTCTTTTGAAAAAAGATGGTTTAATCTAATGACAAAGTTGAACATAAGAACTTCTCTTTACAAAGTGTCATGGTGACTTTGATTATTCTAGGAACATGAGTGAAAATCTTGTAACCTTGTCATGTTTTTTATGCTTTTCTGTGAATCATTGTTTGTTTGCAATAACTAGGGGGCTCTAGCTCTCCCCAAAATAAGAAAAAAGATAACTAGGGCCTGAGCTTCTCACCTTTACACCCCTGCTTTCGCTCCTTGCTGGACTGTACGAGATACTGCTATGACGATACTTTCAGTATGATCTTCTAGTTTTAGTAATAAGAGAGTCCTCTTGAAAGTAAGCATGAGTCTATGTATTTAATAGCTACAATCTCTGCCAAAAGTACTTGGAACACTAATTAATCAATGCATAATTTCTGATAAAAATGATTTTCTTATCCATGTTGAGCGATGGAAATCCCCTTCCTCCCAAGAACAATGTTGGATTAAGTGTTTGTTTGTCAGAGAAGGATCTGCAAGCATAGCGGCTTTTTCTGTACCTTTCAACACTGTATTTAACAACATTGTTTTGATGGGGAGAGGGGGAGACTACTAAATGAGCAGCAGAAATAACGCAAGTGTTCCAAGACTTTTGGCAGAGATTGTAGATACTATCTATGTATGTATGCATAGGGTGTATATATGTAGTTCCTATATTGCATTTAATTAAACAACTTAGTGTCATGGATGCAATGTTCTGATCTATGGCTTTTGCTATAAAATCGGAACAAAATTAATCAACTAAAGAATAGAACTATGGAAGTTTTGTTTGGCATTGGCCATAGTTTACCTCGATTAGCGTTCTCTAGCAATTAATTTTCACTAATCAATTCATTTTCATTGCCTTTTGTTCAATTATAGCGCATTTTGATAGGGCAATATTGACAGAGGCTGAAGCACACAATCAACTTTGATTAATGCTTTCTTTCCGTTTTGCTCAAAAATCACGAAAGTTTGTTTACTCTTTGCAAAAAGTATAAAACAGGATACTTACAATGTCGAAATCAATTTAAATTGCATTTTTATGGTCAGGTGTTCGGAGACTCTAGCTTAGGTCTTCCAGGAGGGTTTTCGTGCATCTTCAATTAAATTAATCTTTCATTTCACAATGCATAATGCGTAATTATGCAATACAAAATAGATCTTACTCAAAGGTTCAGTCATGATGCATATTTTCATATACGATGATAGTCATATTGAAGGAATCGTAATAAACACCTTTATGAGCAAGATCTATTTGCTAATTTGAGGAAGCTTCAAAGTGACTTTAAGTATTATCTCCGAGGAATTCAACAGTTGTAGTTAAAGACGCTACACAGTAATTTTAAATATTGTCTTCAAAGAATTCAACAGTTGTAGTTGTTACATACATCCAATGCTTTGCAAAGATTGAGAAAAGGTAAGTGAAGGGGAATATTTTAATTCACTACCCATAATTTACAATACCATAGACAATTC